>PVJX010004499.1:0-94254 GCA_004027295.1 Dolichotis patagonum
TGATCTCCCCCTCCCAGCCCTGCGTGACCCGGGGTCCATTGTGTCCTTTCTTGATGACCCCCCTCCCGCCTCTCCTCATAATGAATTAATACTGTCTTAAGATGCTTTGGATTGTCTAACTAAGCCAAAATGACTGAAGAAGGACCATCATACTATTAGCCTTCAACGGGGAAATCCAGTACCGATTTCCTCATATAATTCATGGCTATTCGGGGTTCAGATGAGCCTCGCGGTTCGTCAGAGCCTTTCGAGAGCTGCTTTTTCAGACTCAGGCTTCTGGAAGGTCCACGCACTGTCTCTGCGGCCCCTTGTGCAGAGGGTGGTGAGGACTTGCTGACCTACCTGTGAAATATTGTGCTGCGCGGACTGCACATCTGGACAGACCTCGCCCTATTCCCCTGCAGGCGCAGGGAGCCCCGCCTGTCCAGCAGTCCTCAGGGGCCACACCCCAAATGCAGAATGCAGGATACGCTGTGGCGATGTTTGCCTTACATCTTACAGTGTGTTAGTGACTGCTCCACTGCTCCTCCTGTGCATCTTGCCATGAATTTTCACACCGCTAATCTGTTTGATTCTCACAATAGCTCTTGAACCAGACAGAGCAAGTGATTTCATCTTTAACTTTCTACATACAGATACGTTGGCTCACATGGCTTAGTGGCTTCTCTAAAGTCAGCTAAGATAGAGAGCAAGGTCAGGCCTGCACCCCACATCTGAAGTGCAAATCACAGGCAGCATAGCATGGCGTGTTCAAATGCACAGAGCTCGGAGTACCAGCTTGCTTACTCTCGAGTCACGTTGAGGTTGCTCCATGCAAAAATTATGTTTTGATTTTTTTCTGAATATCAGAGAGATGCTTTGCTGAGACAAAAGCACTCTTGTATTTCTCAAAATAAGTCAAAGCAAGGGTTTTCTACAGACTTTAATCAATGCCACCAGCAATATGGTGGGTGACAACAGCTGGAAAAAAACATCATCTCATTATCAGGTGAAAGGAATCTGGCTTTAGATCCTGAAACTCTAGCATTGCTAATTACCTTCTCTCCCTGACAAATGGAACAGATCTGAGAATTGTGATTCACAGCGGATAAGATAAGTAACACTCTGAAAGTATCCCAATGAAAAGCAGTAAAAAGAATGATAACAGCACAATTCATAGGAGCTAAATCTTGGAAGTGACCCATCAATAGTTGAATGTCTGCCTAAAATGTGGCACTTACACACCATGCAGTACTACTCTGCATGAAGATCAACTCGAGCCATTTGTAGGACACTGGATGCATTCTGAGACCATAATGGTAAGTGACATAAATCAAACACAAGCTTAAATATAATATTGTCTCTCTACATGACAAACCCAGAACAAAAATAAAGAGCAAAAAAGATACATAGTAGGGAGATGGGTCATTCTTAAAGGGAAAGGGAATAAGAGATGGAGGAAGAACAGAGGGAAGGGGGAAGGAGGAAGCATGAGGAGGAAGGAAGGTGGGATGTGCTGTGTGCGTGCATCACCTCCACACGAGGAATGCAAACATTACATGCTGCGGGCATTCGCCAACATGGGGAAGGAGGTAGAGGAAGAAGATGAAAACGGAATCAAGATTTGCTCTGTACAGGAACCGACTTCCCACATGGAATGTAGACATCTTAAACCACACACATGTACTAATATAATAAAATAATTACAAAATGCATAATTTATGCATTTTTGTATTATGTCAAATTGATTAGAGAGTGACACACAGAGAAAGAGAGGCAGAGACAGAGACAGAGATAGTGACAAAGACCAAATGAATGAAGACCAGCAGAACAAGTATGTCAGGGGCAGAATCACCCCCAGCCCTTACTGGAAATACGCAGGTAGGAGATTTTCAACACCTGTGCATACTCTTTCTTGCTTCCAAGTAACATCACACAGAGCCTAGAAAACATGAATGCCACGTATGTATCCCAGTTTGGGTAAGAATGGGTTCTGCTGTTGCTCTATCAATGAATCAAACAGAATTATTGTGGAAGAGATGTAGAAGTGAGCTAAGAATTCCCTTGTGGATTCCCTTATTCTTCAACTTCGATCGCATAGCACTGGATGAGAGTGCAGAGACTGTGGCAGCCTCACCCAGATGCGCCTCTTCAGGAGGGGAAAAGCAGGCTTTGGGTTCTCCCAGCAGGACACAGCGGGGCAGGGATAGAGGTGGAAGAGCAGGCAGGAGGAGGGAGCAGCGCTGCCTCATGGGAGACCAGGAGGACCCATTGCTAACTTCTGAGGCCTAGATATGAGCCAAAATGCTACTCATTTATGAAAAATTAGGCAAAGAGAAAAGACCAGGCAGGGGAAAGAGGTGGTATTCCTGTGAAAACATGTTGAAAACACCAAGAATTGCTACTTCTCTCTTTTTGTTTTTTAAATGACATTAAAAACTCTACATGTTTACATGGTACAGTGTGATAATCTGATGTCTATATACAATGTGCAATGCACAAATTAAGGTAATTAGCACATCCATCTCCTTCAATAGTCATCATTTCTTTGTGTGAGGAGCCTTAGAGCCCCTCCCTTTTAGTTCTTTATAAAATGTATACTAAGTTGTAAACCCTGGGCGCCCCACAGCTCTGTCAGCACTGGGACCTATTCCTCCTATAAAGCTGGGATTTTGTTCCCCTATCTCCTTTTGTGACCCAGACGTTCTTCCACTGTCAACTGTCAGACTGTTCTGGAATGAGTGACCAACAGAATGTATGGGTCGCCATTGCCTCTGTTACTGTCCTCCTGAAGCTGGAAGATTTCCTGAGGCCTCAAAGGTGGGAATGATGCTAATCCTGCCCAGAGGAGCACTCCCAAGCTCCACAGCGGTGGCTCTGTCCAGAAAACAAACAGTGGCCATTGGTATTGGCCAGAGAGAAGCAGCAACGACACCATGTGGCCCTGCAGGTGCCTGTGGAGGTCCTGTCAGCTGAGGCAAAGCAGGAAGCCGCCTCCACCTCCCCCTCCCTTAAGCAGCAGGATGTGATACAGGCTGAGATGATAATAACTGAAGTGGGGAAGTAACCTGCCATTTATGTTGTCTGACTGACTTTGCAAGCCTGGGGCCGTAGTCTATGCAACTATTCAGAGGGTAATAATATGCAGGATAGTAACAATTGTGGATTTCCTACTATCCTATCGCTGTTTTGTTGTCTTTAATTTCACTGTCCTGTTTTACTCTCTCTAAAAAAAGGAGCCATTAGTGTTAAGCTGCCCGCATACCTTGCATTCACGCAGGCTGGCTGGGCCAGAGCTTCCGTGCTTTCTTGTTGCTTCCCACATATACAAGTTGCTGAATTTGCTGCCTTTTTCTCCCTTCTCTTTCACTTTTCTCCAGATGAAGTACAAGAATTTTCATTGCCATAGACAGTCCAAGGCACTTTCCCCATTTGCACCAAAACGTGTCTGAAAATCAAACACAGTGAGGACTCGTGGCCCCTCCCAGAAGTGACTGATGATATACAGAGGTTCCATGATGGAAAACTATGCAACAGAAGCCACTGCCACACTGGGTTTAGCTGGAAACACTTTGCCTGGTTTGCAAAGGCTTGCGATTATTGTACCCCAAAAACTAGACGACATCCAAAAAGGGGGTTGAAAATAGCGCTTTTATTCTTTTAGCTGGCACCAGCGAGACAGACGCGATGGAGTTTGCAGTCTGTGCAATTAGGTTACGTTGGTAAGGGGTTTATAAAGGAAAACACCGCAAAGTGTGAGTGGGGAGGGGTAAGGGTGTAGGGGCTCTGTTCTCTCATTAGGTTCTTAGGACAAACCTTAACAGAGGCAGCTGGATTTACAGGAAATTATAATTGGTGATGAGCCAATAACAGGAAACTTTACAACTCATGGTTAATTTACGGGTATCTTACAGAGTACAAAGGCTTACAACTTTAAAGCCTGGCGGTGGGCCAATTCCTGGAAATTTACAGAGAACAGAGGTCACAGCTGCACAGGATAGGGAGTCTGACCAGGCATCTGGAATTTTAGGAGGAACAAAGGTTGGAATCTAAGATAATAGCAATGGCGCATACAGAACAGAATGACAACGCTCAGGTTAGAGTACAACAGCGATATGACACAAGCTCATCCCCGGTACGACAAGGAGAAAGAACCAGTTTCTTAGTTATCATTATACGAGAAAACCCTGAGTCAACTGCAGAACTTTTATAGCAGCAGTGAACTGCACCCAGTGACATCAGGAGTAGATGTCTGTCTGCTTCCTGTCTCAATATGAGCAGTGCACGGATATCAGCAGAGTGAACAGGCAGCTTCATTCATGTCACTGTGCTGGTAAACAGCAGGGGCTGCCCAGGAGCACTTGGGAAAACTGGTGATTAGGGGCCAATAACATACTGACTTTGCTTCCCCCTGCCTTTCTACTTCTTGCCTTTGGCTGCATTCCACACCCACCCAAGGCATTCAGGCATATTATCTACTTCCTGAAAAACCTACCTGAAAATTTTGTTCTGCAGACAACGGAGAAAATAACATAATTGCCTGTGTCCTTTTGAAAGAGAGCTCATTGTAGGCCACAGCTCTTTCAGGGCTTACAGCCCACTCACCCAGCAGGCCTATAAAGAAGCCTGCTGCTGCGGGCCTCCCCACCACCCTCCCTCCAGGAATGGGGCCGCGGTTCTTCCCGCTCTCGGCCAGCCTTCTCCTTGCAGCTCTGCCCTTACCAGGTAAAGCTGAGCGGTGGCCCGGACCGGGGAGCCAGCATGCTCCGCAGTGGTCACCGCGAAAAGCTCGGAGACCCTTTTTCCTGATGGGAATTTGGGACCAAAGGCTCTGAGATGACTTCATAGATGCTTTGTGCTGCTGGCGCTGAGTTCCCAAGGGGGAGGGTCATGCAGCGGACTCTGTTTTCTTACTTATCTTAACATTCCTGTTCTCACTATAGCAAACATCTCAAGGATTGCTTGTGTGATGATCAAGGCAAATGCTCTAAGTGGCTCAGACAAGCTACTCAAACTCACTGCTCCTTGCATACAACATCCGCTCTCTCTCTTTTCCTCTCTCTCTCTCTCTCTCATTCTCTTGCTGTGTGTCTCACCTTTTTCCTTCTCCCTATACACAAGTACACACACACAGGTAACGCTGCACCTCTTCCACCTCACTCCTCCCTTCGCCAGTCTTTCTCATCCCTTAGAGATACCTCACCCTTGTGGCTCTGCTGGATGTGGAGCTCCGAACAGCCCTGCTGTACATTAACATTCCCACAGGGTCGCCTGGAGCCCACGTTCTTGGTGATGCAGGCCTGGAGGTGCTCAGTAACCCCCAGGAAGGATCTTCTGGACAAGGAACAAACAGGTCTCTATTACACCACCTAGTAAAACGCTACCTACCGCCGCGCACTCCCCCTTATGCTGGTAAGCCAAGCTCCGAAGTGCAGGACTTGCTGCTCCCCTTTGGAAAGGCTGAATGATGGGAAGCATGATGGGAAGGGTCCCTGGTGATGGGGTGGAGTGAGCAGTAGTTGCTTGAGGAACACATGACACGGGCAGCTCGATCTGCTCAGCCCATTCAGGAAGCCCACTAGCGTCGTCTCTCTGTCTCTGCTTGGCCTGATGTCTGAAGGCAGCGTGAGACATGAAAGTAACATGGCACCCAGACGAGGGATTGAAGCCACTTCGGTCTTTGATGCTATCCACACAGCAGAAACAGAAAATTTCCATGGATCATTCTCTTCTTGCCAGGATGGAGCTCTGTTTCTTTGGCCTTAAGGTCTTTCCCTCCACAGCAATTTGTTAAATACCTGCTAAGTGCCAGGGCCAAGGAGGCTTGGGGAATGCTCCTGGGAGATGGGGCGCAGAAAAGACTATGTTGTCAGTTTCTTGCATGAGGAGGGAACACGCAATGACAAAAGACCAGGCACCCAGGCGACTCTTCTGGTCTCCACTGGACAAGCCCAAGCTCCTGCTGTGTCTCCAGCCTCCTGCCAAGGGGTAGCTTCAGTTTCATAGAGCCTGGAAGAGACAATAGTTTCAGAGACACATGCTTAATCCCAACATCATTGCATAGAAACAAGAAAACAAGGAAAATTCACTCAGAAGCTCAGTGGGCAAAGAGGACGACAGGGTGAAAGTCAGCACTACGCTCACTGTGTGTAACTCCTGTTTTATCCTAGCCTAGCCTCCATCCCACTGGAATTGACCTCCAGTTATGGAGGACTAACAACAGGTTTCCCTACCACAAAAAGGGAAAAAAGACATGCAATTATTTCACTGCAAATATGAGCAGGCTGAATAATAAGCACACACTGTGCAGTCTAACAGCATCACAAGACAGGATTATTACTCCTGTGTGCTTAGAGATGGAGCTGAGGAGACTTAGAAGGACCTAAGCTGTATGTCAGAGTTGTTTTTAGGGTTTAGAAATCAAAGACACGAGCTATAGAAAGTCGTTTTCTATTCACAGCCACCACTGCCATATCCTTTTCTGTTATTAGTATACATCTGTAGTACATAATCGTTACATGTACTGCAGGGAATACATGGTACATGTACATAAGCATCTTATTTCTATTTATCCCCTTTCACTTCCTCTCTCACCCCTCCTTCATCTCTAGATCCCCTCCCTATTTACCAAAGATCTATCTCCCAATTTTCCATTGTCTATCTTTCCTTTTGCTCTTTAAATTATTTCCACTTCCCCTACTGCGTTCTTAAGGGCTAAAATGCCCACCGCTTGATTCTTGATAGTCTAAGGAGGCTAATACTGGGTATTTCTTTACACAGAACCTGTACCAAATTTCAAAATTGTCAACTGCAGAAGAAGTGAAGGCCATTGTCAAGAATTCTGCAATTTTATGGAGACACAAGTAGGCTACTGCTCTGCAAAGAAGGATGCCTGCTGTTTACGTCAGAAATGTTGTCAATCTTGAAGTCCCAGCTCTGCCGGCTGGCCTGCTCTCCTAGACTGCTCCCTCAACACAGGTGCAGGAGATTTGGAGAAGTGACTGAGCAGGGAGAGGCTGAGGCAGTGGCACTTTTGCCAGGAAATCTAAACATTTTGTTGTGGCAAAAGAAATACTAAGCACTGCCTACACAGCAGCTTATGGAAAGCAACTTGGTTTGAGATTACAACATCTTATGAATTACACAATTTGTTCTAATAGATGTGGCTGTAATAAACTTCCGTTAAAAAAAGAATTGAAATTATATGTTCTCTTATTGAACAAATATCCTTGTTACCTTCTTTTTTAAGCATTGAAAAATGTAAATTGGAAACATGAATAAGATGTGTAGGGAGGGGAATATCTAAACATATAAAAATAATACAAGGCTATATATTCTATAATGTAGGTATATTCTAGCAACTATGCATATCAAAGCATTAACAAACCATTCCTAGAAAAATTTGGTAAGGACTTAATAGGATGACTAGGAATTTGTTGAAGTGGAAGAGTGGGTAAAATTCAGAAAGTTCAGTTTATAAAAAGTTTGGAGACACAAAAGCATGGCTGGCTAAGTGAAGGGGGAGACACCGTAGCTTCAGAGGACAAAAGTTACCCTACAGTAGCAGGTGAGGCTGTTTAAGAAACAGTGTGGGGTGTGAAGGCAAATGGATTACACAAAATAATTTAGGAAGCCAGATAAGAGGAGGTTAACAGGTGCTCCAGAGAGTAACATGATAAAATATTCAATTTTTGAATGTTTATTCTAACAATAGAATTAGGAATAGACTGGAATTGTGTGTGAACCCAGGCCGTGGTGCTGCCATCAGTGAAGGATGTCTCGGCTGTCTTTCCATCTTTTCTGCGCCACACTGCTTCCTTAAGTGTCTGGACACCTGGCTTCTAGACTGATTTCCACTGTTGATGTAGCTTTGGGGGGTTTGGTCTTAGAATGCGAGTGTCCCTCAAGGGATGCGAACAGCAATTTCCTCAAGGTAGCTTCTGGCTCATTTGGGGTTAAGAGTAAAAAAAATGATGAAGCATGAAAGCAGAGTGAGGGAGTGTGTGTGCACGAGCAATACAAACAGGAGGAATAAAGTCAAGATGACTAATAGAGAAAATCCACAAACTTTCTTGTAAAAAGATAACCACTGATATCCCTAAATCTCATGATCACTATCTTTCATTCATCAATCGAGCACATATCTGGTAAGCAACCTCTCTATCCCTGCTATTACTCCAGTGAGGAATTCAATAATAAATAAAGCTATTGCCTGCATATAGCTTACATTCTAACCGTGGAAACAGACCATGAGCAAGATACATACACCGTGTTACAAAGGGACAGAGATGTGGAAGAAGAGAACTAATGAAAGTGAATGTAAATTGTCAGGCAGAGGATTGGACTTCAGAGGCAGTACTGAACAATAGCTATCACATGAGGAGTTTGCAGATCTTAGAGAGTGAGCTGCCCACATCTGCAGGGGCCATGGGCATTCCAAAGGGATAGCTGCTCCTGTAAATGCTCCAAGAAATGAGTGTGTTTTCTACACTTCTGGAACAATAAAAAGAGGTGCAGCAAAGAGACTCAAAGTGAGGGAAGGCTAGGAGGACCCCAAAAGGACTTATGGGCCCAGTGGGGGTGACACTGCAGAATAAAGACTTCCCTCCCTTGAGGATTTGGGATGCAGGGCTCAGCGTTCCTGCTGGGTCGCAGCTTCTTCCATTATGGGAAGTAAGGCAGCCTGGGACAGCAAGTCCCCGCTGCTCCTCCTCCCTGTCTCTAATCTGCTGCCTCTTCACAGGCTCTGCAGACCTCCGGAGGCTCCGTGAATAGGACGGGGAAGACGGCATGGGATGGGACGGAGAGGCTGCACACCCACCCTGGTTCTGAAATGAGGTTCACGTGTATCTCAGCTTCAGAAGTAGAAGCTTCACTCCCTTCAGTCATAGCTCAGAGAGCACTCAGCACCTCTAGGGAAATTCTGCTCACCAGAAAACAGGAAAATAACTGAATACCAATCTCTTAAACTGATGCCTACAAGATCTTCACCTGGAGTGTGTAATTCCATACTTTTTATTTCAGTAGCCACACAAATATCATTGTGTGCATACATCATAGTTTATTTTATTCCTCCTCTTTTGACATATAGGTTGCTACTATCTTTGATATAAAAACAATAATGAAGTAAACATTTTCCTTCAATCACATTTAAGAAAATGTATGAGATAGTGAGAATTGACATTGTTATAGAGTACACTTCATTAAAATCTTTATAAACACACACATATATAAAACCCTCCAAGGAAACAATTTCTATTTATACTCCCATAAACACTATTTTAAAATATCTAATTATAGGTACCCATTCTAACTCTTAATAAAATTAAAAGCTAAATATTTTTTCATTCTGTTGGAAAACAGTAACTCATTACTTTAGTAGCATGTCATTTTTGCCTTATTGTATATGTTTGAGATGTATAACGTATGATATAATGTAATGCATATATATATAAATGATTTAGTAGTCAAAAAGTAACATATCTATCGCCTCACAGTTTTTCAATGTGTGACAAGAATGCCTAAACTCTACTAATTTAGCATATACATTGAATATGTTATAGCATTATTAAGTATAATCCTTATGTTATACACTCAAACGCTGGATTTACACAGACTATGTACTGTGCTTTTATCTTTTGGTCTATCTTTTCCCACCCCTACTCACTGCATGACCATCTTTTCTGTGCATTGTTTCTATATATCTGATTCTTTAACTCCACACATGAGTTCATGCAATATTTTTCCTTCCTTGTCCAGCTAATTTCATTTCTCAGTTTCACCCCTATCATCATAAAAACCAAGACTTCCTCCTTCTTACATGTGAAGAATATTCCATTACTCTCTATTTATTGACTTGGTGACAGATACTTAAGTTTGTTTCTCAATCTTGCTATTGTAAGACATAACAAGTAGAAACACTGGCCACAGTTTTTATTTTTTTTTATTTTTCTTTATTTTTCTATAATTGCTATTTACCCAAGTGCTGTTGTCTGAATCAGTAATTAAGAAAGGCAGAAAACAATAGAGCATAAAATGGTGAGTAGAAATTTAGTAAAACAAATTCAAGCCTAATTCTCCTTTAACAGCTCAGTGTCTGGTTCAGACTGGGCACTGGACTCAGGTGCACATGTAGGTGTGTTTTACAAAGGGTCTACTAGTTTTTGTAAAAACTTTTGCAGTAGCCAAACTTTCTGCTCCTTTTTTAGAGGTATTTTGCCCTGGTGCCATCTGCTGACTGTTACTGTTGTCTCCAAACCTGTTCCTGGCCTTAGCCAGACCCTAGACTTTGCACACACCTTGTGCCTTGCCTTCTGATAACGGCCTTATTTGTAGCATTAGTTTTTTGTTCTTTGTGACTTGGAGGACAATGGCTTCCTCTGTAATAGGAAGCAGGTTAGTAGTGACAAACGGTTTGCAATGGTTGATACACTGTGTTAACTTGACAAGTTGGGAATGACTCAGCAGGGCACCAGGGTCCTCACTTTGTAAACATCCTGAGCCTGTGCAAGAAGAGGGGGCTAGAATGGTGTGAGTGCTACACATGCCCCAGAGCAGTGACCTGCATACAATATAAGGGAAGACAAGGGATTTCTCTCCCCACCCCTTCTTTGCTCTTAATGCTCTTCCTCTCTTCTACCTCTGTGAATTGTTGCTCCTCTACCACAACACCCTGCCTTGAAGCTAGCTGATTACAGACTGAAACCTCCACAAACTGTAAGCTAAATAAACCTTTCTACCTTTAAATTTGGGTGTCTGGTATTTTGTCTCAGTGATGGCAGTAACCAAGACACCAATACAAGCTGGGAAGCTCAGCCCTCAACACATCAACAGCCAAGTCCTCTGTGACAGACAAGGAGGACATCAGCTGGGATGGAGTTTAAATCTGAGATAAATACACACACACACACACACACACAGGCATACAGTGCCAAAAAAAAGTGCACATACCCCAGGAGTTTGCTGTATTAATAAGTCTGGAAGCTGACAGCCACCACTTTGAGCATCTCTTGTAAACACAGAGACCAAAGGTAAAGTGTGTTAAACTCATGATGTCTCAATAAACTTAGTATTGAAATAGCCATACAAGTTTGTTTTCCTGATGTATACATTGTTGGGCAGGCTTGGTGTATGTATACACATGTATCACAGCTCTTTCACCTGTCAACAGACATGTTGTTTACGTATCTGACCTGTAAGGAATGCAGCCGCAAACATGGAAGAGAAGACGACACCCGTGGGTGGCTGACTTCATGTTTTTGGGTCTGAATCCAGAAGAGGGATTACTGTATCACATGGTAGTTTTATTTTTTCTTTTTTGAGGGACCTCATACCATTTTCTAGCAGGAGTATAACAAATTTAATTTTCCTCTGACAGTTTACAAGGAACCTTTCCCTACACCCTCCCCAATACTGCAGACCTGTCTGGTTGACAGTAGCCTCCTAGCGGGGAGCTGAGGCCTCCTATGGCTTCCACTGAGTTTCCATGATGGTCCAGACCTTGACACCTTCTCAGGCATCTTTTGTCTATTTGTATGTCTTCTCTAGAGAAATGTCTATCCGAGTGCTTGGCCCATTTTAAAATTCAGTCATTTGTTTTTGGCTCTTAAGTGCTGTGAATTTCCTGTATATTTTGGATATTAACCATATATTAGATGCATATTTTACAAATATTTTCTCTCACTTTATGGACTTTTTCATTTTTTATTGTTTCTTGCTCTGTGGAATCTTTTTATTTTGATGCAGTTCTGTGTTTATTTTGCTTTTTTCCCTGAGTTTTGCTGTGATATCCAAGCACCATTAGAATAGCCAGTGTTAAGGAACTTTTTATTTATATTGTGCTCAATTTTACTATTTAATGGTTAACATTCAGAGTAGATTTTTGTACATAAGCTAAGGCTTCAATTTCACTATTTTGCATGCAGAGATTCAATTTTCCCAACAATTATTACAAATATAATTCTTTTTCTAATGTACTTTATTGGAACTCTGTTGAAAATAAGTCAACCACAAATACATGAATTTATTTTTGGGCTTTCTATTTTATTTCATTGGTCTATATATCTATTTGTTTGTTTGTGTACTTGTTGTGGTACTGAGGATTTAACCCAGGGCCTTAACATCCTTAGCCTTTTGTATTTTATTTTATTTTTCTGAGACAGGATCTCACTATGTTGCTAAGCTTCCCAGGCTGGGCTCAAACTTGTAATCCTCCTGCCTCAGTCTCCCAGAGTGCTGGGGTTACAGGTGTGTGCCACCATGCCCAGATTGTTTGGGAATACTTATTTCTTTTCCTTATCTGCTCTTGTTAATACTTTCAGAGCTATGTTGGGTATAATTGGCAAAAGTGGGCATCAATATCTTTTACGGAATCTTAGTGGTAAAGTCTTCAAATTGTAAAGCTTGGCGGGCAGTCTTTTTATTTTTCTTTGAACATTTTGAATGTATCACCCCAATGCTTTCTGCTAAGCAATGTATCGGCTGAAAAATTTGCTGAGAATATTATGGAGGTCTCTATATGTTTAAGACATCCCTTTTTTCTTTTTACTTTCAAAATTCTTTCCTTTGTCTTTAATTTTGCATCATCTGATCAGGAAGGCTCAGAGGAGTTTCCAGACTCTGTCTAGACTGTACATCCTTTCGTCCTCTTGCTTCACTCTTTGTCACCTTTACAGCCCTAATCTGCCTCCCCCATTTTCTGCCAGAGACAGGAAGGTTGCCTGGAGATCTGGTTGTCTTTGGAGGGAGAGTGCAGGAGTCCTGGTGGATACCACCAGGCTCTTCCGGCCAAAACCATCCCGTCCAGGGAGAAACCGGAACTTGGCAATCTTTGCCTGTTCACTCTGCCCTGGCTCAGGTGTGGGAAGAGCCATTGGCGTACTTATTTGAAATTGCCTGTTTGTTCCTTGAGGTCCACAGGATTTGCAAACACAGAACTCCATCCTATCCAAGCTAAAATCATTTGGGACCAGTTCCTCAAGGGAGAGCCATAAAAGCCAAGACATTCAATGTGGACAAATTTCTTTCAGGAAGAATTAGACACCTGGTTTTGTCACTGGGGAAAGAGTAAGAGGGAGAGGTGCAGAGAGAGAGAGGGAGAAGGAGAGGAGGAGATAGGGAAAGGGAGAGAGATACTAAGAAGGGAGGGAGGGGGAATAGAGAGAGAGGGGGGCACAGGAGAAGGCACCTATTTTCCTTTCAGGCCTGCAGTGGCCTGTTGTCCATCTGCTCCACCACTAACTAAACGCAGACCAGGTAGAGGCCCAGGGCTCCAGCAGCAGCTGGTCCAGTGTGAAGGGTCTGAGATTTGGTAGTTATTGCCTGTTCACTCTGTGCTGTACTAAAGGAGAGAGCCACTAGAAGTGTCACGTGGCCCCTTTAAAACCACCTCTTAGTTCTCAGTGGCCTCAGAAGACTCAGGAATTTAGAACCATAGGCACTTTCAAAGCCAGGTGAGGTGACTTAGAGACCAGCTGGGAGCTGTAAAATTTGAGGTTTTGACACCTGGACAGATTCCCTCCAGGGAGAAGTCAGAGCTCTGGTTTCATCTGTGAAGCAAGCCCCATGAGAAGAACACACATGTGCTCCCTACATTGGCATTTGAGCTCCCAAAGTTCTAGGCTCTCCTTACTCCCTGGGTTCCCACATGCAGGCTGGTTAGACCCCAGACCCCAGATGGAAAGTATGTCAGCAAACCCCTTTGGGGCAGGAGCTGCAGGCCGGGCATTTTGCCTGTGTTCTCCTCCCTAGACCCAGAGATAGTGGGTGGTGCTGAGAATGTTTGCAAACCTGTTTAAAACTACATAGTTGGTCTCTGCTTCAGGGAGATCTCTAAATGCTCAGTCCTGTCACTCCCAGAGACAGCTGACTTCAAAGTCAGTCCCTGGGGTGGGAAGTGCAAAGGCCAGGATACCGCAGTACAGGCCAAATCCTCCCCACCTCTGCAAAGGCCAGGACCTAGGAATCCCTCTCCACTGTAAGGCACCAGGCCTGCAATGGGACTTGTGGCAGGACTGTGTCTCTACATTTCCCACTTCAGTGTGGTTATTTTCATAGTTGCTCCACATAAAAGAGTTTCTGAGCTGGACTCTGCTTTCCTTGAAGGGACTGATTTGTGTGTGTTTGTTAGTAGGAAAGTCAGGGGTCTCTTATTCTGTTTCCTAATATAGGCACATCCTTGGTTCCTTGGTGATTGTATCCTTGAGCATTTTTTGGTTCTTTTTTTTTTACTTGTTTATTCAACATTTTTCTTCTCTCTTTGAAATTTTCAGTTTTGGGGTTGTTTTGTTTTTTTCTTTGGAGCACTACTTTATTCCAATGTGTGCCTATGTGCTTCCCTTGTATCTAACTTTACTTTCTCTTTTTATGGAATACCTGTAGTTTACAGCTTGGTATTCTGGAAATGTCTTCCCTAACTGTTCTCTTTCCATAATAATTTCCAAATCTTTCCTTTTTTCTTTTTGCTTCTCAGATATTTTTTAGATCACCAGTTTTTCTTTCTGCAGCATGCCAGCATTTTACTCTTTCTGAATTTTTAAATTGGTATGTTAAATTTCAGTTTAGGTTTAAATATTCTTTTTCTGCAAATAGTTTTATTTTTCCTTCTTAACTATCCATTTCTTATGTAATCTTGTTCTAGTTGTATTGACTAAGCCAAACTTTTCAATTTCACATGCAGAATAAATGCACTTAAAAACAACCCTCTGCATTTTCTCCACTGATGTAGTATCTATTTTGGTTTGACTTAGTCTCTTCCACTTTTTGATGTGCCTGTTACACTTCAACTTGAGTAGTTTGGTCCTAACGTGCCCCTCACTCACCTGAGCAGGTCTGCTCTGGTGGACGCACTTGTAGTGAGATAGAATGAGCGGGTCCTATCAACAGAGCTGTCTGTCTGTCTGTCCTTTGTGTCATAGTTTTATGTAGAATGCCTCTACTCCAAAGAAATTTTATGACTACATTTCATAGATTCATGATAAGAAAATAATGAAATTTTTAAAAACTTTCTATGAAAGGTTTATAAATGGT
The DNA here is from genome assembly GCA_004027295.1 of Dolichotis patagonum. Lineage (NCBI taxonomy): Eukaryota > Metazoa > Chordata > Mammalia > Rodentia > Caviidae > Dolichotis > Dolichotis patagonum. The sequence goes on from PVJX010004499.1 coordinate 15,007, forward strand.
GGTTATTTTTTTTCTACGTTCAATGTATTAATAAACCATTTATAACTCACCTTACCACACTGTGAGCTTGTCACTGACTTTACCCCTCTACGGAATGCTGCCTCTCTCCGCCCCCTTCAGAATAAAAGTGTCATTATCGAGCTCGCACACAGGCATCCTCACAAGACACTACTTCCAGGGACAATTGGAGGCAGGTGGACACCACCATTTCCCACAGAACAAGAAGCTCTAGCAGTTTACACAACCTGTTTGGGAATCGACCTGTAGGTACATATGTGAGACATAAATTACTTGGTCCCAATTTGTCAACTATTCTGCTTCTCAGAAATTATAAGAAGATCATAAAAACATTTTGAGAACTTTTTGAAAAACATCTAATTGTTCAAAATAGAGCAATGATTTTACAAACTACAGTGCCTCTACTTAAAAGATATTAAATATCACTTAGGGTCAATACATACAAATGCGACTGAAAACCCATAGAAGTGCATAAAATAAAAATTACAAGACAGTTTTCTGTCCTAGAAATCAAATCATGCAAATTAAATTAATTTACTAAATCAATTGTCAAATGTGTCCAAAATCCATTAAGACTCTGCTGTTGAAATTATTGGTGATTTTTAATTTTTTGATTTTTTAAAATGCAAGTTAATGCATCATTCTTAACTTTAAATGGGTATAAAGAACAAAATAATGTCCTTGATGATAAATATATATGTGTCCATACAGTCCTCCTTAGGTCATGCAGCTATTCTTTAGTAGATTTAAGACACACCAAAAGTCATAAATTTAACCCAAGAACGAACTTTTGGGCATTAAACAATATGGTAACAAGAATGGGTTCCAAGAACTTATAGAATTTGTAGCACAATCATCTTAGCTATCCTAAGTGTATTTAACAGTTAACATTCATAGGATTGGTACAATTTTGCATGCTAGTGTCTGGTGATCTGAGGAACTGCTGAAGATCATTATGTAAAATAACAACTCTAGTTATGCCCCTACCCCCTTGTTTTGAAGGCATTTACTGTCAGTGTTCTGGGCTCTTTGCTATTGTTGTTTATATGTCTTTTTTGTTTCGTGTTTTTCTAGTAATCTGTTTTGTTTTGTTTTGTTTTTCCCTCTAATACAGAAAGGATAAGTATACATATAGAGGCTTATACATGCCTAGAACTTCTCCCAAACAGTTTATGAGAATCAATTATATAGTGCATGATGAAATAAACAGCTACTTTGAAAAAAAAAAAGACCTTATGGTATCCATTCCTAATTCATATCATCATGCTGTGAAATCCTGTAATGCCATTATTCTTTGTTGAGAGTGGTTTTAGTCTGTTTTGCTCTGCTGAATTTCAACATATATGAAGGTATGGACAGCTATTTTGAAGAGAACAAGAGACATTATGGCAGCCATGGTTGAATTTCGTATTGTCTGGTTTTGAAAGCCTATAATGCCTGCATCACTCTGTTCTGATCAGTTCTATCCTATTTTTTTTGTATGAATTCCTTGTGTGTGAAGATATGGACAACTATTTAGAAAAAAACAAGAGACATTATGGTAGCCACTGTAATCTCCTGTTGTCTGGCTTTGAAATCTGGGTCACTTACATTGTTTTCTTCTGATCTGCTTTGTTCTGTTTTGTTCTGTTTAGTTTTACCCTCTTTAAAATAAAATAATTAAATAAAAAAGAATGTAAATGGGGAAAGGGATGTGGAGGTAGAGGGAGGGAGGTGGTGGGAAGGAGAAAGGGACTGAAAAAAGAATAAACTGTATTACGTTCCCAGACCACTCCCCAAGATGAGTCCAAATGCCATGCACTTCAAACATGTACTAACAAAACAAAAAATACAGCATTAGAACCTGTTACCCAAAGAGAATTTGGAGACTCTGCTAGGAATCATTAAAAAAAAAATTTGCCCTTATGGGTAATTCTTGCATTTCTGCTTGGATGGCTGGAAGTCAGTACAGTGGATTCTCAAGGTCAGCCCTGAGCCAGGAACCCATTAGTCCCAGTTCTGGGTTCTGCTCACAGACTGTGTGTAGTTAGGGACCTCAACCATGACGCAGGTTTATGGACACCAGCTGTACCCAGGTGGGAAGAGCCTACAGCCAGAAGGGCAGTCGCCTCAGGTGGTTAAACAGCTTAGATGACAAAGCAGATAGGACCTTCTGATCCTATGTCCACCTGCACACAATGTCCTCCCTCCCACTGCACCCTTCAAAGGCCCTCCTGGGGCTTTGATCTCATCCACCCCTCCGAGTTTCCTGCTCATCAGGATATCCACTTCTTCCTCATTCCCAGACCTGTGGGGCAGGAGCAGGGAGGGCAGGTTCACTCAGTCCTCTGTCCTCCTGGCTTCCAGATGACCACATCTAACCTTTCATCTCCACCCACACAGGCAGCGATCACTGCAGCCCTGCAGTCTGGCCTACAGCTAGCCCTTATATCTTGGGTTATAGGAAATGGCCTGGCTTCTTCTAAGGAATCTCCTTAATAATAACAGAAAAATGAAATGCAATATGTCCCAGTGAAAGAGACCACGTCAATTAGCACAGTGTCTGCCCCTTTCTTGAGAGACCTAATTCTCCAGAGCAAGCTTAGTAGTAGCCACTTTACTACTGAGAACAAGAGAGATGGGAACTGGTGCTGGGACAGGAAAACAGAGGACAGTCCCGTGATGGGGCAGGAGCAGATGCCTCAGAGGACTCTGCTAAATGGCTCTGGGGAGTATAAGGTCTTTTGAGGGTGCTTAGCTGAAGCATATGACCTGTTCTTTCAAGCTTTCAGGAGAGAAAATCGGAGACAGGATCCATTCTGCTCCACCATCTGCTTCTTGTGGATGCCTCAGTTTTGCAATGAGTGCTTAGCTCTCAGCTACTTCACCCACACTGCCTTTGTCTTCCTGCCCAAGGCAAATGTCACAGGCCAGTTAATGCTTCTAGTTTACTGTAAAATGAAATAAGGGCAAAGAGTCAAAGAACTCCAATAATACTCATGTCGATGATGCTTTACTTAACTCCAGATAAGCACAATGGACAAAACATGTCCTTTGAACCCAAAGCTACTTGTGACAATCAGCGAATTTCTTTGTAGCAATGAGGAAATGCAGGAGTTGGTAAATGTACGGCATGTCCTCTGCTGGTGGAGTAGAACAGGAGTAAGACTACTCAGGCTTTGCCCAAGACAAAGACAGCATGGTGGCAGGGACTCAGTGTACTCTTGTGATGAGCGACATGGAAGTGAAAGATCTGTGAGGCAACTAGTCGGAACATGGTGTTGAACTGTGGGAAAATGACAAACAGTTGCCTCAATCTTCTCATCAGTTTCTTCAAAGGCATGGAGAGCGATCGATCGGTAGCTGTAGAGGTCGTCATGTTATGGAGAACCACACGGAAGTAATTCCAGAACCGAGTTTGAGTGGTGGAAAGGAAACATCGAAGGCATTCCCCAAGCTAAAGGATGAGAGGCTGGCTGTCCGGGTTATCTGTTTTTTGGCCTGTGTGTGTCTGTGAATGTGTGTAATGTCTAAAGAAACAGGAATAATAACAGAAGAAAGACAGGAAAGAATGACCTTTTATGGTTTCTGAAATAAGAGGCAATCAGTGGGAAGAGCTGTCCAGGGGCTGCTGGGGTAGGATTAGCAGGTGCCCTGTTAGGCCCCCTGGTGTGAGCTCACCTTACAGTTTCACTTGATCCCCCACAGAGGCCGTGTTGATGGCATTCACATAGCTGTGAGCCAAGGACCTCTGACAACCACAGCAAATGGTCTTATTGCATTCATCCAAGACACTCCCTTCTGGTTTTCTTCAGGAGAATGTGAGGCAATTTCCAGGCAGAAAGCTCTGCTTCTGCATTTGGGAAGGAAAATGGAAAGGAAGCTGCCTCAGCAAAGGCACTCTCAGACTCATGAAATAGATTTTGAGGAGGGAAGAAATAATTGAGCCAACCACGTAAGCTTTTCACTGAAATATCTGACTTCAGGAAAGACAGAATGTCAAACACGTAGAGAGCTAACCCTGAAGGGCACAGCCCTGCCTTTTGTCATCTGAATAATTTGGAATTTCTGTGAGGAGGGCACAAGAAAATGGGAGTGGTGGGGATAAGTTTAACAGAAGAAATTAGCATCTGCATTTCTGTTTCCCACAGAAACAAGATAATATTTTAAAACAGATACTATGCTATTTTAAATGCTGTTTGGATGAGGTATGCTCTGATGGCTGGAATATTTCAGAATGATTTTCTCTTTTACCTGAAAACAATAATCATCCTATGAAGCCAAAGCTTTGCAGCACAGTTTCTGCTTTACAACCCAAACATGGCATCCTTCATCTAGCCAGTGGGAGGCTAACCACCTAGCCATCTAGCCATCTGTCCCCATGCTGTGGGGTCGGTGCTGTTTTTGTTCTTTTCTAGAACACCTCAGTTTGTAGGTACTGTTCTTCTTGTTTATACACCAAAAGTTTTGTGACTGTCACTTTATCAATTTGTCTGAAAAGTATGGAGCTCTGTTAACTATCTAATCCCTATGATTTTTAAAATTAATTAGTGATGGTAACAATTGTGTCTCATTGTCATGCCCCCCTTGAAAGTCTTCAGGTGTACTCAGAGGTTTTGTAGCCATCAGCTCCACTAACTTCCCTCTGACTTTGGGCACCAGCTCTCCTGGTGGCTGTGTCTCATTGTCTCCTTCTGCCCCCCGCGGGAGCCAGGTTGACCCTCAACTCATTGATTCTGTTTGGGAAGTGCTGACTTTTCCTCACCATGGTAAACCTTACTCTTCCAGTTCATTTCCATCTCAGCATGCTCTTCTTTGATTTCACCTTATTTTGTTCTTAAAAAACACTGCTTCCAGTTAGCAGTGTTTTTTACATGGAGGAAAACTCATCTTATTTCCTCCCACAGATCTTTTCCTCGGAATGATCTTTTACTGAGGGTTCCCAATGATGTTCTCTTACCTTTATTTTGCAGTGTTTAATCATACACTTCAGGTTGATCTGAGTCCTGCCTCTATTGGCAAATGAAGTAGTTCAATTGACAAGTGTTACTGAGGTCCTACTGCGTGCCACCTACTATCCTATGTGCTAGTACTGCAGTAAAGAGCCAAGTACTCAAAATTTCTGGCCACATGAAGCTTGCTGTGGAGAAGCATAAATAAAAGAGAAAGAGAAAATGACCTCACTTATCTCTCGTTAAGACGGGAAGAATCTTATCTCAGAATCACCTCTATGAGAAGTGGGTGCTATTCGGAGCTCTTCTCTAACTAAGCATTCATTTAAAATAACTGGTTATTCTAAAATTATAAATACAAATCTTATGTGACATTTGGGTGGCAACAGCACAAATTCAGAGTTCTTCAACTAGATCAAAGTAAACCCTAGACGGAGACACTCTCCTGATGGGTGTGTCAGAGTAGTGTAAGGTTTAACACACTTGGGCCCCAGTGTGTCTCCATCTCGGTCTGCCAGAAGAGCAAGGGCACATTCCCTCAGAGGATGAGGGCCTAGCAAGGCTTGCCCGCAGATGGAGTCATTTATGGAACATGCTTTATTACAAACACAGTGCTTGATTATGAGGTTATTTTTACAGTCCTTATAATCCAGATACAGAAAATAAGACAAACATAAACAGCTAAATCAATGTATGGTTACTTGATGAATGAGAACCTCCATTAAAAATTCTAAAGTAATAGAAAAAAGACTGAATTTAGGTTGTTAAGGCTGGGGCATGTGGGCCCCGGGCATGGTGGTACACAAGTGTAACCCCAGCACTCTGGGCGGCTGAAGCAGTAAGATCACAAAGTCAAGCCCATCCCGGACAACTTAGCAAGACCCTGTCTCAAAGCAGATATAAACAAAGAGCTGGGGATGTAGCTCAGCGTGAAAGCCCCCATCCCACCACACACGCACACACGCATGCGCACACACGGGATGGGGGAAGATCATCCTTTCTCAAAATCTGTCACAACGATTCATGTCACACCTTTATGAAGTGCAGAAATTGGCATCGATAAGCTAGGGTTACAACTCCCTTCCAAGCCGTCCCTCCATGCGTGACTACTGGTGAGGAGGGGCTGTGAGTTAAGGGACAGCACAGAGCAAGCAGTCATAACGACACACGTTACTGCGTCTGTTCACCAGTACAACAGAAGGACAGTTCACAGAGGATCAGAGCACCCCATGCCACAGCTGGAGCCGGACGACGTGTGAACCCTAAGCTGCGTCGGTGTCTCCACTTCCTTCAGTCTCAAGTCTGGAGTAGCTGCTCAGCGTAGATCACGGGAAGAGCCAAAGCAAAGACAAAGTTGTAAAAATTAATTTTCCATACTTCAAAGTATAAAAATGTAACTATTATAAGTAACTCTAAAATGTAAAATTCTATATTCTATACAATAGAATTCCATAAAGTAGAAAACACAGATCTTTCTGTTTATTTTCGTCACGTAAGTTTCCATCGCCCCATAGTTCTCACGAAGCTCCCCATGAAGTACAAACACACTGGACCCCTGCTTCCCGTCCACAGGACTGTTCACTGTGAAGTTCTCTTTCCAGCAGAAGTGCTTACAAGCTCATTCAGAGCTCATTCTCATTACTATGTAGTATAATTTATTGTTATTAGTGGGTTTTAGGAAAAGAGGTAAATACTTCAGAAACTTTTGAATTCTGTGACTTCAAATCATAGTTCTGCATACTGCTGCTAAGAGGATTGAATCCTAAAGAGATGGAGAGTCTGGCCTCAAAGTCCGTCTGAGTTTGTAAGTGATTTAGATGTGATTGGACTCATCATAATACAGTCTCAGCTTTATAATGTTTATGAATTTTTTTTTGTTTCATTTGAAAACATTTTTCCTCAACCCAGTTTTCTCCATCTGTTGATTTTTAAACTACTGTATCCCAAAAACGTTTGACTTATAAGCTCACTAATAATCATGTATTGCCACCTGTAGACATAAAAGTAGAATTGAAAATGTTTTAATTTAGATTTCAGACTGTATTCTGTTTCATGTGGTGGTGGGTGGAGTGCTTTGTGTGGGTGCATGTGTGAGTGTGCTAAGTAGCACAATCCATGATATTGGCACAAGGAAGAGCATTTGCTCACTAGTAAACAGCTTTCTTCCTGGAACTAAAACTAACCTCCCCTACGTCCTTAGAAAATCAGTTTCCTTAAGTTTAGAGAGATTTTGACAACAGAATTGTTAATGGTTCCTTCCTGTACTGATATTACATGATACCAAAAATTCTTGAAGTTTTTTTTTCACAAGGTGTACATAACATAAAATTTACTATTTAACCATTTTAATGTATACAATTAAGTAGCAACACAAAAAAACGTTGTACAACCATCACCATTACTTAGTTCACCCCATTACTTAGTTCATCACCCCAAAAGGAGACCATCCCCGTTAAGTAGACATTCATTCCTCTATTCCCACCTGCTGGCAGCCACTCATCTGCTTTCTGTCCATAATGATTTTCCAGTTTTGCAAAGTTCGCATGAGTGAAATCCTATAATATGTGACCCTTTTTGCCTGGTTTATTTCATTTGATCTCAGTTTTTTAATCCATGTAGTTGCATTGTACTGGAAATGCATTTCTTATTATGGGAGAATATTCCATCATGAACTATACCACAGCTCATTTCCCCACTCATCCGTCAATGCTTGCACATTTTTACTTTGCCTAAGAAAAGAGTGCTGTCATGAACATTTACATGCATCGTTTGCATTACTGATATGTGCAAACGAAGGAGTAGAATTACTAAGTCATACCAATAACTATTTTTAGCTTTTTGAGGCACCAAAAAATACTCTCTCACAACTGCTGCATGTCTTTACATTTGTACCAGCAATGTATAAATAATTCAATTTCTGTGTATCCTCATCAACTGTTGAGATTGCCAGGGTTTTTAAATTTTTCATGGCCATACAGTTGAATATATTGTGCTACCTCATTATGCTTTTGATTTGCATTTTTCTAATGACTAATGGTACTGAGAAAATTTTCATGTGCTTCTTTGGCCATTTCCAAATCTTGGATTTTTTTCCCCAAACATTGCCTTTATTTCCTTTATTAAGTTTGTGCTGTATAATCTTTATATTCCTTGTGTAGCACATGCACAGAGCAAGCCTCATTCTTTCTTATGCCCTCCCTCCCCTTCTACCTTTTATTTTGCTCTTATAATTTGGGTTACTCATATATGGAAAACCATGTGATACTTGAGCTTTTATGTCTGATTTATTTCACTTAGTACTATGGTTTAAAAGGTGCCTCCATTTTCCTGAAAATGACCCAAATTCATCCCATTTTAAAATTGGGAATTGTAGCAAAGTTTTCAGATATATAGATAATATAGATATTGCATATATATTGTATCTACATATCTGACTATATAATATATATTTATGTTGTTTGAAATCCCTGTTGTATCTTTTTCTCCCCCTTATGTTGCACTTTCCACTCCTGAGTCTCATGTACATCAGACTTGGCAATTGTCTTTTATGCTGGGAAACACGGAGCTGCAGTTCTGTCCAGCCCTGCCCTGATATGAACCCAAGAGCCTCTGACCAGATATTAACACAACTGCTCAAAGAGCTGGACTTTCTAATTCGCCATGTTGGGATTGGGGCATCTTATTTTCCACAACTATTGATACAATTCTTCCTTGAGAGTTGATTCCTGAGTTTCTGATGTGGAAATAGATTTAAGACTGAATGAGATGCTGGATGAAAAAACTTAGCTCTACCAACTCACTTTTCCTTAAATGAATGGATTTTCCAAAATAGCTTTTAATTTTCCAAACTCTGCAGAAAATTTCCAAAAAAAGTAATTTCACAATTAATTTACTAGTGGGCTATGTCATAGAAAAATATACAATCTAACTCTACCTTAATCCTTTTCTAGGACTGAGCATGTAGCTCAGTAGTAGAGCACTTCTTTTTGCATGTGCAAGACCTGTGTTCAATTCCCAGCACCAAAATAACATTAACAACAACAAAGCAAAACAAAATCATGTTTCCAAATAAAGCAACTATAAATAGAATGATTATGAAAATGCAAAACATGTATTTTATTGTCTGATCTACAAAGTTGACTTCTAAAAAAATGACTCATCTTTGGAAATTTACATGCTTATATTTTTGTCCAACAAGAATTCTTGAACTTATATTTTGTTCATGATCAGAGCCTCCCCACCCTTAGATGACTGCATTGCTAACCCATGCAGGAGGCCAGTGGCCTTGATGTCTGTTTTTCAAAACACATTTTCCATTTGAGACCCAGTGTCAAATACGTTTGTTTCACACTGGTTAAATAAGGTGGAAGACAGTCTACAAGAAATATCATGACGGTACAATAAAGGATAAGAACAATTTCCATGTACACACTTTAAAAGCTCTCAAATATACTAAACAAAGAAGGTAAGTTCAGAATAATCCGCACATACTGCTAACATTTATATAAGAACAGATTCAAATATGCCTGTGAATGCATAAAAAACCTTGGAAGGATTAATAAGAAACTATTGTCCATGGCCCCAGAGTGTGTGAGAAGAGGATGCAACCATTGCTTTCCACCTTCCGTTTTCATTGAGAGAATTCCAGGAGAAATAAACCCAAATGATTTTCAGACTAAAATCGAGTGGAGGGAGAATACGAAAATATCACAGGTGACTGATAAAGCACCTGCTACACAACACCACATAAGCAATTGTCCTTGTGGGCCCTGCTCGCCGGCTTTCTTCTCCCTCGGGAACTTTGGGCTGCACACCAAGAGGTGCACGCTCTGTACCCAATGGCCCTGCAGAGCTCAGCAGGCATAGGTGGGCACAGGCCCCGGCCCTGGGGCTCCCTGTCCTCCACAAGACAAACACCTCCCAAGTGAGGAGACCTTTGTCATCCAGGAAGAGCATCTGTCCTCTTTTCCCAAAGAAGGCAACATTCTGGCTTAAATAGTTGAGTTTTATAAATGTCCGGAATAATCTGGGATTATTCCGGAAAAATGTCCGGAATAACCTGGGATGCAGCATCTGATCTCTGCTTTGCACTCAGGGTGTCCATGAGGCCACCTGCTGCTGTCACCGTACTTTTCTATTTGCACTGCTGAGTGGCAATGCATTGCTTCATCGCTGCTGTGCTATCCTATTTCAGGTGTGTTCTGTTGGCTGTGATGAACAGTGCAGTAGGAACATCCAGGGCCTTTGTTTCTACTGCAGACACAGAACAGAGTGTGCTCCTGGGTCACAGCCTGCGTGTGTACTCAACACAGAGGGTGCTGCGCATCCCAAAGGTTTCTGAAGGCAGGAAGCACATCTCTGTGCAGCTCTGTCTTCAACTCCTGACATCACACTTGACAGCAAATAACCACTCTTTAGGGTAGGCTCACTGTCCTTTCCTCACTCCACCTATCAAATTGCGGGTCAACCCTTGTTTCCAGGGAACGCAGAAATGCCTGTCTATTTTTAGGCAGAAAGAGAAGACTACCCAGTACCTTCTGCCTACAGCCTTACTCAGTAGAGCAGATAAATATGCTCATTCCTGATTAGTGTTCTCAAAAATCTATAAAGCTCCCATTTTTTGCTTCCCCACCCCATTCCACCTCATTGTTTCTCAGAGCTACTTTCCTGCACGGAACAGCAGGGTGGTCCGAGGGGACTGTAAAACACGAGGGGCATCGTTCTTTTGGCAGTTTGCTTCTGTTTGGTCCAAAGGAACACAGGTAAATGTCTCTTGGGCAACCCTGGTGATGGAACGAGGTGCAGGAAAAGCATGGGTGTGTATAGCTGTGTGTGAGCAGTGGGGTGACCCTGTGTCAGTGGGGCTGCAGGCGGAATCTCCTGGGGCTCAGTCCTGGACCACTTTGAGCTCTCTCTTTTAGCAAAAATAATTTAACAGTCAAATAAGGTTTATGACATGAGACAAAGTAACCTCTTTACTCTGATATGAGTAGAAAGTGCTCCTTGCAGTCTTAGAGAAATTTTGAGCAAACTGTGATTGTACAAGTGCCAGAGCTGGAAGGGAAGCAGAGATCCTCCACTGCAGCCCCAAGGGTCATAGACAGAAAGCCAAGGTGCAGAAGAAGTGTTAATTTACTGTGGCAGAGTGAATAATGACAGTAACAGAAGATCTTCACATATACAGTAACTTCTTGCAGCTTTTGCAGACAGCCTTTGGGAAAATGAAACAGTGGCCTTTAAATGAATTGTCGAAGGAGAGATGATGAGTTATTGGAATAAAATTAGAATCCAGATCCCCAAATCCCTCAGCTGTTGGCTCCTCTATCAGAGGTGGAACCCCCATCTTCACTGCTGCCCCTCTCAGTCACTACAGGCTAAAGTGACACAGGGCCACACAGTAGATCCTCCTGTGGATACTGAAGCGGGTATTATGAGGACTATTTTCATAATCAAGCAAGAACAATGTTGTTGTTTGTGGTACTGGAGAGCAAATAGAAGGCCTGCACACTAAGCTATATTCCAAGCCCCTTTTTTTTCTTGTTCTGAGACAAGGTCTCACTAAGTTGCCCAGACTGGGCTCAAACTTGCAGTCCTCTTGCCTCATCCTTCTAATGTGCTAGGATTACAGCCATCAGCCACCACCCTGGCAGTTTTGCTTTTAATAATGGTGGGGACAGTTAGCATTTGTAGACATAAGAAGGCTCCTTCACCCAATTATTTCCTTCCCAAAGTGCCTTCCTTATAGGAATATGAGGTGCTTGTACTTGACTTAGAAGCCCCAAAGCCATGGTTGTATCTTCTTTACTTTATTGTGGAAATAAACCTACAGATCAAAGTCCAACTAGACAAGCCTGGTGGAAGAGCCTTTTTGTAGGACCTTCTGCGAGCCAGGTGATCTTCACACAATATGCTACATAATCCCCCTGGCTGTTTCATACTCCTGGCAACACTGTCAGCTAAAAATTGTTGCTCCTGCTTTAAGACTAAGAAACCAAAGCTCAGAATTGAGGTCTTGTTGAAAGACAGGGACTTTTATAAGAATATGATAAACCACTCGCATCAGTCTGGGGTCGTCCTTTCCTATCCACACAGTAAGAACTCAATATGCACCCTGTTCTGTTGAATCCACAGGGGATATACCACCGGGAATTAAGAACACAATCTGCCTCATTCAACATGGGAAGTGTAGACTTTTTTTCTGCCATTCTGGTGAGAAAAAAAGTAACATGTGTTCTGATCCTTGGAATAGATGCTGCGTACCAAATATAAAGGCAGAAGAAGAAGAGACACCAACAGAGGATAGCAAAGAATGAATCTAAACTGCAGGATCCTGGATCATAGAGATCATGAAGCATCCCAGAGGCTCAAAAGAATCATGGCTGGTAGCAGATGTACAATAAACATCTGTTCAATAAATCTACCACCAAAGGAGAGAGTCTGATGAAAGAATTTTCTTGAAAGCATCTTTACCTTAAAAAATTAATTTCAGGTTTTGTAATATTCCAGCTTCCCTGTCTACCTCTTCTTTCCTCATTTCAGAAAATACCTCTTACCTACCCAGAGGTGGGGGTAGAATAGAAGCCAAGATCCATGTCATTTTTGGAGAGATAGAAACACAGCCAGTCTACTGGCCTTGTTCTCACCCAGCACTAACTTCCTCTGACTTACCCACCCCAGCTCTGCCACAGTCCCCTCAAGTAATAATACCAATTCTATTGAAATAGGACTTTGTTGTTTTCAAACATTCACTTTTATGTTATCTAAATCAACTGATGCAACAATCTTCTGAGAATGAAACAAGGCAAAAGTACTTCATTTTAGGGATTGAAGGAAAAAGAATATCATAAGGCTAAGCAAACTTCCCCCAAGTCACCCAGTTCTTGATTTGCTAATCAATTGGGTCTGCTTTTATGTTTCTTTTAAAGTCCAGATTTCTTTTTTTTTTTTTTTTTTTTTGGTATCGGGAATCGAACTCATGACCTCACACTTGCCAGGCAGGCGCTTAAGCCACTGAGCTAAATCCCCAGCCCTAAAGTCCAGATTTCTGAAGAGTTAGATCAAAGAAGGGCTTTGTCCATGAAGACTCTGGAACACTCGCCTGGTCTTTGCTGTTTGTTTTTCTCATTCCTGCTCAGATTTGTTTTCCACACCCTGCCTTTCCTCTGGACATCTCAAGAGCAGTGAATGCTAATTACTGTTAAGGAATATGAAGAAAACTAAAACAACTGTGCTAACATATAATAGACCACGTGCCAAGATTTCTCTAGACTAAGAAACAGCTTTATAAGACGTCCCATTTCCATACTTCTGTTAACTGCCTCAATTATTTTTTTGAGAGTCAGATGAACCTGCTCTAAAACTCACCTAGGGAAAATATAATTTTGGGATTCCCTCCTCCAGTTGCAGTGATTATTTGGCATAAGACTGTGGGCCTCTACCCCACCTTTTCTAAACCCATTCCTGGTTTTGTTCTGAGTGTGATGAGACAGACACCTTGGCCTGTGCAGAGTGGAATTTTCTGTGGGCAAAGAAGGCTCCACAGAGCCCTCTTGTCTCTTCTCAGTGAGTTTAGGTATTATTTGTTCCCTGCCCAAGACCCTGGCCACAGATTAGGTTCTGTTCCCAAGCCATAACCAGCAGCCCCTGCCCTGAGTCTTCTGTTCCTCAAATTAAAGGGCAGGGCCAGGTCTCAGAGCTCAGTCTAGGTGCAGTCACACCATCTGTAGTCCTGGGGGGAATCTCCAAGAAGCAAAGTGAACAGGCCCCACCCAACCTGGTAAGAGCCTGGAAAGGAGGTGCAGGGTCCAGGTCCAACCCCAGGGATGTTACTGGCCACTCAGGCTCTTCTGGTGGCCATCAACCAAATCAAAGGAGGGCATGTATGTGGGTAAAACGGAAGGATGTATTCAAAGCCAGCTCAGAGGACAAGGAGGGTCTGTTTGCCTCAAATCACCATCTCCTTTGCAAGGGAGCAAGGGTCCTGTTTAGTACACAGAGGGAAGACAGGCACAGGGAAATAGCTCGGGTCTTCGCAGGTTGGGCAGTATTACTTCCGGATCATCGTCACTTCTGGCGCCATTACTTCCGGTTCTGTCACTTCCGGCTGCCTGAGCCCCCTCCTCAGTCTTCTGGAAAGCAAAGCTGGTCCAGGCCCTGGGGCCCGCACCCCAATATCCTGTGGCTTCCGTGGGGCTGGAGAAGAGAGGGTATTGTTCTTCGCGCACTGGAGGAGGTTGGGAGAAGCCGTTCCTCTCTTAAGAGGAAAATCCCCGGCCCTTCAGGTTCCGCCCTGCGGTGCCCGCGGGTCAGGGCGCCGTGCAGTGCCGCTCTCCGCGCTGCCGGGCACCGGGCCTGGCCGGGGCGCCCCCGTGCTCCGGGTGGCGCGCGGATCCCGGGTAGAAAGTGGGGACGCTGAGGCCCGAGCGCGAGCGCGTCCACAGAACTTTTCCCGCGGCCAGCAGTGCGGCCCGGCCGGGGCGGGCGCGCGGGGGTCTCCACAGCCGGACCCGCCGCCGTTCCGCCAAGGAGGAGCGACCGCCAGGCTTGCGGGTGAGTCCTGCGGCCCGGCCCCTACCCAGAGAGCTGAAGGAGCGCCCAGCCCGCTGCTTCCCGACCGTGGCCCCGAAAGGTCCTGGGGTGCTCTTTGAGCGAGCCCCCAAGGTCCGAGCCAGACCCAGCGGCAGCGCGTCGACCCCCGGGGCACCGCCAGGCGGCGCGCGCGGGCGGAATGTCGCCTCCGCCTGGACGCCGCGCAGCGCGCTCCCCCCGCGTCCCAGCTCCTCCCGCATCCCAGCGTTCCCTCTCCCGGCGTTTGCGGGTATCTCTCAAGACTGGACGGCGTCGGCTGCGTCGCTTGCTGGGGGCCGGGACGCAGCGAGCAGCAGCGCGCGGCTGGGTCAGCTCGGAGCCTGGGGGCAGGCCATGCAGACTGGATTTTGAGCTGCAGAACCCAACCGAGCCTGGACCCAGAGCTTGGGAAGACCTGGGGCTTTGCTTGGTTTTCTTTTTCGGCGGTACCAGGCAGTACTGGGGATTGAACCCAGGGTCTCAAACATGTTAGCAAGTATTGTTCCACTGAGCGACATCGCCGGCCTCCTTTCTAATAAACAGTTCATAATACACACTACGTGAAGTTTGCATTCATCCTAGTGAGTGGGTCGTGTGCTTAATGTAGCTTGATTTTTTTTTTATCCTCTTCGCCTCCCTATCTGCCTCCCTCCCTCGGTCTCCAGATCCCCTTTCTTTCTTTATTATTTATTAGTTTGTGTTCACAGCATACTGTTTTCCCCCATGGTGGGTGTTTGGTTCATGCACACCACACACCTTAAATCTTTTCACGTCCCTTTACCCCTCATCTCTTGAGATCCTTCCCGTTTTCAAATGCTCTGTCTCCTTTGTGTCTTGTGCTTTGCTCTTTATTTGTGCTTTGTGTGACCAGGCTCTATTTTCAGCCCAGCTCCCAGATTTACCAGCCCGTCCTTGCTCCAAGATACCCCTTGCTGCTGGGAGGAAATTCACAGAGGACGGAGGGGACCCAGGTTGGTGTTGTGGTGGCCCACTCTGCTGTCCTGAGAAACTGGTTTTTTAAAGGTAGAAACTGACCTGGTAAGCTTTGTTTTAACTCAACATCTGAGGACAGTAAAAGCAAAGACGCGGTCTTAGGAACCACAGCATCTGAGTGACCGCATCCGCTCCACACACAGGAAGAACAAATGATGCTGTCTGCCTCGGCTCTTTCTTGTGAGTATAATTAACCTTGCTGCACCTCCAGGGAGGCCGCTTTCTCTGCTAAGGGACCCAGTCCCTAAGACTGACGCCTCCCATGGCTCCTGGTCCTCCCAGACCCCTGTCCCTCCCCCAATCCCTGCTTGGGTGAATCAGTTGGTCTCTCTGAGATGTGCCCCAGTGATAGGCCTTGTCATTCTGCTGCCATTGCATGTATGCAGATTGGACTTTGAACCTCAGGGACAGGGTCTGCTTCTCATAAATACTCATATTTATACTTTTCCTGGTAAACCAGAAAGTGAAAATTACATGAAAAAGTAAATAAACCAACCCAGGCCTGAAGCCCAGCTCTTAGTGTGTAGCTGCGCTCCCTTCCAATATGACGGCAGGAGTGCATGTCACCAGGGGACCTCAGAACTTTCCTCTGTGACCTGAGCCCTTGCTTGTCACCAGCAAAAGCCCAAATCGTTCTCTTTCATTTTGTGATTTTTCCACCTCACCTTCCTCTTCTCTATCTCCTTCCCGCCCTGGGGCTGTAGCCTCTCAAGTGCTTCCAGAAGAGGAGAGGAGAAAGAGATGAAGCCCTGCTCCCACAAAAAGTCCTCGGAGACAGCTCAGTACTGTGGAAAGATAAGGAACTGGGAATCAAGCCTGATTCCTAAGCCCCCGGCAGCCTCTGATGCCTCCTTGAAGTCTGGGCACAAACTTGGTTAATTTGAGATGACAACATGTAGATAGAAGCCTCTGCGAATGATAGTATGAAGTGGACTGTGATGCATTTTGTTATCTAATGTTTGAATCATGTTAATTCACATAAGACCTTGTAAAATTGACTGGAGAGTGTTTTGAATGATCTTGAGTTACTTGAATGAATACCATGTCTAGAGTAACTTGTTGATCAAAATACACGTGTATCCATACAAGTACACATTTATTCATGGTGGTTCACTGCAGTTGAGCCTGCATAGGTTTCTCACCACCCCTACATGAACCAATCCCTCATTCAGCCTCAGTGTCTCTAGACTCCAGAGAACTCGGCTGCCTCTCCAAATGAGGGTGGCCACAGCTTGGAATCCTCACATGTGGGCAAGCAGTGCAGAAGAGGCAGGGACTGTCCCATCTCCTGTCTCAGGGTGGTTTGTTCCCACCTCATCCGCATGAAGTACTCTACAGGAGATGTGCATGGTAAGACTATGGGAAGCTTTTTCAAGCCAAACTCTGCCTCCTCACCCTTTGGCCTGGGCAGGAGCAGGGATCTGTGGGGCGTCTGCAACCTGGAGGTGATGCTGTCTCTTCAGACTCTGCAGCAGTAAGCAGGTAACAAAATGAAAAATGAGAAAGCCCTATTAACACCCTCTTGGAGGACCTTAGGCCATCCATATTCATTAGCAGTGATGCGGGACTAGCTCCAAATATTAAAATTCTTCCTATGAAATTGCCAAGTCATTCTCCTGTAAAGAACCTCAATGAAAATGGTCATTGATTTCTCAGACTAAGGCCCCTGCGTTTAGGAAGTCCAGCCATGGCCCTCAGCCACTCCCTTACTCTAGGGAGGAGCAAGCACTCACCACACTGGCAAAACTGACTTGACCTCTAAGGTCCAGACAGTCTGGGGAGGCCGGATGCCAGGTAGGCTGACTACGGAGAGTGATGCTAAGTGTGTGTGAAGTCACCTGTGGTTACTCTATGTGACTGCTGGGGGCTGTCACAGGAATTCACAGAGGAGTGGACTGCCCTGTAGACAGGCTAGTGAGGGCTTAGTGGGCTCTACAGCCACCCACTGGGCTGTTTGGAGGATACATAGAACATCATGGTAGCTGGGCCCAAGTGATACAGCACTCAGACTTGTTCTGTGCATCATTTAGGCACAGAATTCTAGTGCAGACCTAGGAGAGCAGACACACTTGTGGCACCCCCAACTTCGCCCCATGTTAGCTTATTATCGCTGTAGGAGCATACCTGAGAAAATGAAGAAAAATGTGTATTTTAACCCAGGCTTTGGGAAGTTTCAGTCCACTGTCAGATGACCCTGTTCCTTTTGGAAGGCCTCCATGGACCTAGGCCCACACATAGACACACACAGTGCTCCCTGGGGTCTAAGCCTTGAATGCTTAAGCCTTGGAGGGACATTGAAGATGCAGAGTACAGCACCAGCTCCTTAGTACAGACCAAACCCTTTGTCTGCCCGCCACTGTGCTCAGGACTCCCAGTGCTTTACCTCACCATATATGGAGAGGCACGAATATGCTCATCACAGACATGAGACAGCTGAGGTTCAGAGATGCGAAGTCACTTCCCCAGAAGCACACAGCTTCTGAATGAGGAAGCTTGTTCCAGTCTGCAGGGAGTCAGAAGAGACCCTCAGTGTGACAGTGTAGGTTCCCAGAACTTGCTTATGATTGAATTGCAAGACAATGGAAGACCCAGCTGGGCTGCCAGGCTTACTCTCTTTCCCTTTTGCCACATTCTCTATCCCATAATATACAGAACTTGAGACACTGACATGCAATGTGACTTCCAGCTCTCCCTGTCGTAATAAATAATGATTGTGTGACTCATCATAATGATTGTGTGACTCATGCACCATTCTGTCTTGACCACTTAGCTCCATGCCTTAGACTTGTGGAAAGATGGAAGAAAGGAGAGAGGAAGGGAAGCAGGAAGAAGGAAGGAAGCATGGAAGTTAAGAGCCAGCCCAGTGGTTGGCATCCAGAAGGACGATTAGCCCAGCCCCACCACAGTGTAGGGAGGACCAAAGGGACTTGTCCTTCCAGCCCGGGTTCCAGCTGGCTCAGCCCAGGAATGAGGGGTGAAGGAAAAGGGCAGCACTGGCTGCCAGGCCAGGCAGAGGGGCAGCAGAGGGAAGGGAGTCACAGCTGACCCACAGACTCACCACAGGGCCGTGGAATGTGGGCATGAGGAAAATCGTTCAAGCAGGAGAAATCCTGGAAGCCACAGGCTTTGTTTGTTTGTACGAGTCTGTAGTACCCACTGTTTACATTATGTGTGTGGAGTTGGTACATATACACCACACATTTCACTTCTTTTTTATCTACTTTCCCTCTATTCCTCTCTTTCTCTCTCCCTTTCTCTGCTTCTTAGTGATATGTGGAGTACATAATGGCTGCATTCCTTGTGTGGAGTTGGTGCATGCATGCAACACATCCCAGTTCCTTCTGTTCATTCCTTATCCCCCCTCCTCTCCCTCCATCTCTCAATCCCCTTCTCCTTTGAGAACAACCTGTCTCCCCACTTCCTATTATCTGTCTTTTATTTTGTCCTTTATTTTTCTCTGGGTTTCTCACATAAGAGAAACCGATACTTATCTTCTTGTGTCTGATTTATTTCACTTAACGTTATGGTCTCTATCTGCGTCCGTTT
This sequence comes from Dolichotis patagonum, assembly GCA_004027295.1. Lineage (NCBI taxonomy): Eukaryota > Metazoa > Chordata > Mammalia > Rodentia > Caviidae > Dolichotis > Dolichotis patagonum. The sequence continues at coordinate 34,062 of PVJX010004499.1, forward strand.
TCCTATTAAGGATGTAAGTTTATCTTTCTTTATGGCAGAGGAGTACTCCATTGTATGTAATAGGCCTCTTCCATGATTTAGCATTACAGATTATGCTGCTATAAACATGCATTTGCATGTGTCATTGTAAAATGATGTCTTTTATTCTTTGAGGAAAATACCTAAAAGAAGAATTGCTAATTCAAATGGAATTTCTAGTTTTCTTTTTTGGAAGAATCTTCACAGTGATTTCTACAGTGGCTGTTGTAGTTTACATTCCCACCAACAATGTAGAAGGCTCCTTTTCCCCTGTGTCTTTGCCAGCAATTGTTAGGATTTGATGTCTTGATGATATGGGGTAAGACGAAATCTCAGTGTATTTTTTAACTTGCCAGCAATAGTGAGCATTTCTTCACGCATTTATTGGCCTTTTGTACTTCTGTGAAATGTCTGTTTTTTAAATTGGGTTTTTTACTTTGGAGGTCCTTGTCTGAGCTCTATATAGTCTAGATCTTAGTCCTCTGTCTGAAGATAGCTGTCAAAATATTTCTCCCATTCTGTAGCTATTTCTTTTCACTCTGTTGGTTGTTTCTTTTGTTATGAGAAGCCCATTGATCTGATATGATCCCATTTGCTGATTCTCAGTAATATTCCCTATGCAGTTTGAGTGCTATTCAGAAAGTGCTTGCCTATGCCTATGACTTCAAGAGTTTTACCCTATTTTATTTTCCAGTGGTTTCAGTGTTTCTGTTTTATTTCTTTGGTCCATTTTGATGTTATTTTAGTATATGGTGAGAGATAATCAGTCTAGTTTCAGTCTTCTACACGTGGATAGCCAATTTTCCTAACAGCATCTATTAGAGAGACAATCTTTGCTCAGTGTGTTATTTGGCCTCTTTGTTAAAGATGAAATAGTTGAACATACTTGCACATTACTGCATCCTCTGTTCTGTTCCATTGATCCACATGTCTGTATGCCAACATCTTGCTGTTTTTATCCCTATAACTTTGTAATATAACATCAAGTTCAGGGTTGCAATGCTTCTGGTTTTGCTCTTGTTACCCAGGATTGCTGTTGCAATGCTGGGTCTCTTCTGGTTCCATATGAATTTTTGCATGTTGAAGTATCTCTATCCCTATTCCTCTGAGAAGGTACTGTCTCTAATTCCTTTCACAAGATCCATGTGCCCTCCTTCCAGGTGAGGAAAATATCACCACTTCAGCATGAATGTACCAAAAGGCACAAGTGCAACCTGGGAATGAGGCAAACTTACCCATGAGATCAAGCTGGGCTTGGTGCTTTCCCAGCAGAGGGAAGCCAGGGAATGAGCCAGCACAGGGCTTCCTGGAATCCACCTTTGTCCACCCAGCTAATCACAAATCATGATGACTCACAGGGCAGAATGTTCAGGTGTGGTGCACGTCACAGGTGAGCACAAACAAAGGAACTAGAAAATCTTCACGTTTCACTGTTGCTGCCATTGTATTGTTAGGAGGAGCCTGAAAGTACACAGAGTCTTCTGGCCAGTGTCCCTGAAGCTTTGTGTCTCCAGCCAGACTAATGTCCTCACCCTCAAGGAATCCACTTCCTCTAATCCTGTGGTTCTTAATCCCTTCTTGGCAGCTTTCAAAATTACTAAGACATCACGGTTCCCCTTTAGGAATCTGACTGGGTGGTATGGGTCCTTAGCTATTCTTATTAAGAAAGCTGACAGTAACTATTGTGTAACTGGCTCTGAGACCATCACGTGAAGTAGAGTCACCTGGAGCGGTCACATTCCCTCCTGAGCCTGGCCCAGCACTGCACCTCTGCTGTTGGCTATGGCATTCTGCTGTTGTTACCTGTACATAGTAGGTAATATCCCCTGCTCAGCAGCTGACAGAGAACAATGACAGCCCTCCTTCTTTCCTAATGATACCAAACTCCTTAATACTCCTGCCGTAGGCCACCCCAGTATAAACAGAATGTTACTGCAGTTTCTGTGTTTTTGTTCAGAGGAGAGCACAAATTAAAATCAAGCAAATTTATGCTTTCCCCAAAAAAGGAAACTGTTTGCTAAATCTCTTTAAGAAGCCATTTTCCTCAGTGTATCTTACTTGCTCCAGCCTCAATGTCCTTCCCCAAAGCATCTTTTTCTGCCATCTGCTGTCTTGTTCTCCCCACCTAGCTCTTGGCAACCTCACTCCTGCCAAAACTGAGAGCTCCCTGTTTACAGTCCTGGCACAGCACTTAATTGAACAGGCTGGAGCAGCTTCCAAGTGCAGCAGGAGGACATTGGTGAGTGTCCAGAGATACCTCACTGCAGAGAATATCACACCAAGGGGTCTGAACCCTTCAAGGCACTTTGTGGAGAATGCTAGAAGCTTTCTTCATGTGTGCTCACCAGCACAACCACACCTCTGATTCCTTAGCCCGTAACCTGTGAGATTAATATCCATGCCACTCCCCAAGATAGGTGTTTGATTGTAAAATTTTCCCAGTCTTACCCAACAGTGAGAGAGGAAGTATTTCCCTAATTGATAAGATACTCCTCCCTTCCTTATGTGTTCCAAACTCATAATTCAATAATGTACCATCTGTTTCTTCCCTATCCCACATCAGGTCTGCTGGGATAATTAGGTCCCATTGTCATCCTTTCTTTGTGTCTCAGGAGGTGTGAAGCTGTATTCTTCCAATTAGGATATAATTAAATGATTGTGTTGCCCTTAGGGAATGAAAAGATGCAAGCAGAGGAAATTTGAAACTTCAGAACAGAGCAAATAAAATGTTTTTCTCTTGGTAGAGTTTGTCGTCATAGCAGAGAAATCCTGATAGCATTGAGTCTGTGCTTGTGTGAAAAATAGGTAGAACTTCAAAGAGGGAGTAGAGGAAGATTTCAAATCCTATGATGTTCCACATCCAAAGTAACATATTCTGATACCATTTGATAAAAGCTCGTTGGTGCATAAAGTACCCTAAAGGACTCATAACGTGATTTGAAGATATCTAGTAGCAGGCCTGAGTAACTATTAATGAGTAAGTTTTCCATGGTGTGATGTTATTCGGTAGACCCAGAGATCTAAATGTTAGAACGTAGAACGCAGCACAGAGTAAGGCCTCATGGGCAAAGATAAGACTTCCAAGTCAGACTCATCATCATCTCTTCACTGAAGGGTATCTGAACTTTAGAAAGAAGAAAAACAGGACTTTAACTTTATATACAAGTTAACTTAAGTCCATTTTGCATTTGTGATAAAGTAATACATAGTTTATGAGTAGGAGAAATGTATTTGACTCATCTTTCTGAAAGCTGAAAACTCCAAGGGTCAACATCTGGCCAGGGTCTTCTTATTGCATCATCTCATGGTAGGAGAATAAACAGAAGGCAAGAGAAAGAAAGCAAGAGGTGATGGAACTCATCCCCTTACAAAGAGCCCACTCCCACAATCAGCATTAATCCACTCTTGAGCGTTTGTGACCTCCTAAGCTCCACTGTAGCTACATGGAGAACCAAGTTTCCAACACACTAGACACTGGGGGACACCTTTAGAATATAACACAAAGGAACTCAAAAAATAAGGAAAAAAAGATAAAACAGTTAAAATAACAGCAAAAGGTCCTTTGTTATCAATAATTATATAAATATAAATGGGTTATATTTTCCAAGCAAAAGATAGGAAGTGGCTGAGAAGATAAAAGTACAAAGTTCAATTGTATGTTGCCCACGAGAGATCCATAAGGCTAAATGTGGATGAATGGAGGAAAAAAATCCATGCAAATGGGAACCAAAAGAGAGTAGAGGTGGCAGTACTTACATTGATTTTAAGTAAAAACAAGAAGCATAGAGGGTATTTATGTACTGATAAAGGTATTAATTCCTTGATAAGATGTAACAATTGTAAATATAGAAAGCAAATATTAGCAAACTGAAAAGAGAGACAGACAGAATTTCTATAATTTTGGGAGAACTTAATGCTCCACTTTTAACATTAGATAGATCAAATCAAAAACCTAAAAAACAGACATGAGCAACACTATAAGCCAAGTAGATGTAACAGACATACATAGAAAATCACATTCACAACATAAGCTACACTTTCTTCTAAATACCTGGAAAGAGACCATGTATGGGATCCCAAAAAGTCTTAACAAATTTAATATTGAAATCATATTATTTATGTTGTCCCAAATGAATGGTATGAAACTGGAAATCATAGCAGAAACAAAATAGGAAACTTTACAAATACATGGAAATTAAACAGTACATCATGGAATAGCCAATAAGTCAAAGAAGAAATAAAAAAAATTGAGACAAATGAAAATGGAAGCATTATATCAAAACTTATGGGGTGTAGCAAAAGAAATACTAAGAAAGAACAAATATCAATAAGTACCCTAACTTTAAATTTAGGAAACTAGACAAAGAAAATTAAGCCTAAAATCAGCAAGAGAAAAGCAATAAAGTATAAGCCAGAAGTAGATGAAATGGAGTCTACAGAAATGGTAGGAAAGATCAACAAAAATAAGAATTGTTTTTTGAAAAGATAAAACTGACAAAAGTTTCACTAGATTATATGAGGGAAAAATAAGACTCAAATCAATAAAATCAGAAATGAGAGAGGAGATATTACCATTAATGCCTCCAACGCCTCCAACACACAAAGGATCATACCAAAAAAAAATGGGTAAATTCTAGAGTCATACCATGCGTCCAAACTGGATGATAAAAAAAATAAGAATCTGAACATAAAAGTAGAGACATTTAATGAGTAATAAAAAAACTCCCCTCAAGAAAAAACCTAACAGCAGATAGACTCATAGGCGAATTCTACCAAACATTTACAGAAGAATTAGTCTTACTGAAAGTCTTGCAAAAAAAAAAAAATGAAAACACATTATGCTTCCAAACTCACTTAAGAGGCCAGCATATACCCTACCCTGCCACCAAAGTCAGATAAAGACAACAGAAGAAAATTATATTCTATAATCCTTAATCAACATGGCTGCACAACTCCTCATTAAAATATAGGCAAATGAGTTTGACGGCACACAAAACTAATCAACCATGATCAAGAGATGTTTCTTTATTTCTGGTATGCAACAATGGTACAACATATATAAACCAATACATGCAATATTCCACACTAACAGGATGAAGCATAAAAAAGAGTACTCAACAGATGCAGAAAAACCAATTGACAGGGTTCAACATCCTTCCATAAAAACACTTCACCAAATTAAGTAGAGAAGGAATATACCTGAATATAATAAAGGCCACACAGCTAACATCATATTCAATAGTGAAAAACTGAATGTTTTTATTGTAAGAGGAGAAACAAGACAATAATGGTCACTCTCAGACATCTATCAATGTAGCCCTGGAAGTCCTAGCCAGAATGATTAGATAATGAAAAGTAATATGTTATATAAATCATAAAGGAAAATGTAAAATACATCCTGTTTCCAAATGACATGATGTTATAGATATGAAATTCTAAGAACTTTATCCAAAATCTAATGCATGAATTTAGTAAAAATTAGTTGCAAGATGCAAGATCAACACAGAACTGTTGAGTTGTGTTTAAAAATTATCCCAAAGCACATTAAGGAGATAATCACATTAAACACAATTTCTTAAAAATAGGGATAAATTTACACTGGAGAGTAAAAAATATAAAAATGATTAAGCATTAATGAAAAATTTTATGAGACAAATATATGGAAAGATATCCTGTATATGCACATTAGAGTATCATATTGTTAAAATCTCCACAGAACCCAATATGATACACAGATTCAATACAGTCTCTACAAAATTCCATAAAATTTTCACAGAAATAGGAAATACATCCTCAAATTTGTATGAAACCAAACCAAATCCCAAATAGTTAAAGCAATGAAAGTTGAATAAAACTAAAGATATTACACTATCAGTATCAAAACACTTTAAAAGGCTATAGTAATGAAAATGTAGGGTATTAGCATTTAAAAATGTCACCTAGATCAATGTAAAAAAACTAGAAAGCCAAGAAATAAGCCTACACTACACCTCAACTTGTCTCCAGTCAATGTGCTAGGGACACAAAATAGGGGAAAGAGAAGCTCTTTGATAAATTCCATTAGAAAAAATCACATATCCACATAGTACAGAAGGAAATTCATCACTTACCTTTCATTGTACATAAATAAATCAACACAAAAACAAATGACTTAAATGTACAACCTGAAAGCACAAAGTCCTAGAACAGGAGAAAGCTCCTTGGGGCTGGTTTTGACAATGATTCTTTTGCTATAACACCAAAGGCACAGGAAGCAAAAAGAAAAATAAATGAGCTAATATGTATAGGAAATAATAAAATGAAACAAAAGCAACTTACAGAGTGCAGAAACAGTCATAAACCACAGGTCTGATAAAATATGTAAGAAAGTCACACAACTCACTAGCAAAACAAAAATGAACAAGCCAAATTTGAAAAGATAGGCAAAGGGCATTTTTCCAAAGGAGATGCAGCAATGTGCAACAAATAAATTTTTAAAAAGATGTATAATGTTAATAATTATCAAATACAAATCAAAACTACAGTGAGTCTGTGCATAGGACTGTAGTATAATGTCTTCAACTGCTTCAGGGAGATACCTAGAGGGGAAATAGCTGGGTTGTTTATAGCAGCACAATTCATAATGTCCAAATATTTCAAGAGGACTATATATTCATCAACAGATGAATGGGTGAAGAAAATGTGGTCATACCCCATGGAGTACTACTCTGCCATAAATAAGGATTAGCTTGAGTGATTTGTAGGAAAATCGATAGCCCTTGAGATCATAATGCTGAACAAAATAAGCCAGACGCACAAGCTTAAATATTGTGTGGTTTTGCTTATATGAAAAACCCAAAATCTAAAGTATGAAAATACAATATAGATCATGGGAAATAGGAGGGTTGAGCTTTTCAGAAAGGAAGGAAATCAAGAGAAGGACAGAGGGCAGAGGGAGAGAAAGGGGATGAAAACAATGAAGGTGTCTTATGTGTGTGCACTAACTCCCCACGACGAAAGCAATCAGCATATACTGTAAACATGACTAATGAAAAATAAAAATTGAAAAACAAACTCCCTAAAAACACAATGAGCTATCGTGTCACTCCTGTATGCGTGGTGTGTGTGTGCGCGCATGCAGAGATGTAGAGAGAAAGGAAGCATGTATTCTGTTGTTGGAGGGAGTATTTGTTGTTGTAGCCGATGTGGAAAACAGCATGGGGTTCTCCCCAAATAAGAAACAGAATTACCATATAATCCAGCGATCAGGTTTCTGTGTATTTATCAAAGGAACTGAAATCATTATGTCAAAGGTTAACTGCACTTCTGTGTTGACAATAGCCAAAAAAACAGGAGTAACCTAACAGTCTTATTCCTGACTTTGGAGCAAACACTTCAGCTGTGCGTCTCGCCATCCACCCCCAATCTCATCGGGTGGCACCTGCAAGGCAGAGAAGGAAGAGCACCCTGCCGGAAACGTTGTCCACTGACACCATCCGGCTGATCCAAGAGTTGCGCACACTGAGGACAGTCAGGGAGAGGCCAGGGATGTGGAGCCACTCGGAGAAGAAGGCATTGTTCAGATGCCAGCAAGCAGCACACAGACGCGCGCGCACACACACACGCACACGTGCAGAGAGAGACAGAGATAGAACCGGGAGAGAAATGAAAAACATAAAAGCACAGAGTCAAAGAGAAAATCAAGGCAGAGAGAAAATGAAAACCACACTGAGGACTAAGCCCGATCAGTGGAAAGAGGAGAAAGAGACAGATGAGGAAAAACCACAAAGGGGTATCAACAGGAAAGAGAGAAATCGCAAGGGAGATTCAAATGTGGAAAAAATAAAATATTTGTGCATGCTTAATGGTTTACAGACTTATTTCCTTGTTGGACAAATGTGTGTGGCTCGGTGGTGGTCCACAGGCTGAGGTCTGGGGCTGCCCTCCAGGTGCCACCAGAGAAGAGGCCCACATCAAAAGAGGCAGGACAGTGAGGCTGGGTAGAACCCGAGTGGTCAGAGAACTGAAAGTGACAGCCAGCGACACTGAGCACTGCTGACTTGCGAAGGTGCTGGTCTGAAGAAGCACCCTGAGTCTTTACATCTCTCCACAGATGCAAGGAAGCTAGCTTTGTAAGCGAAATCCTCAGTCATTTTAAAGTTAAAAGCAATTTTCAAATACAATTTCATCCACGAATATCCAGTTAATGATTCTTGTTTAGATGCAGGAATCAGCTTGACACAACTCAGGGAATTAGGGGGACTCAGGAAACCAATCCCACAGCAGTGAAGCCTGCTCCAGCATCCCAGACCCCAGCTTCTCAGGGGAAGGTGTGGTGTATGTAACAGTGTGAGACGCACAGGCCTGTGGTCCCCAAATATCAGCCTCTGGGAGGACTGAAACCCAGACCTTTAGCAAGTTATTCTTAAATATGCTTGGTGAGAACATCTGGGGGTTTCATTTTTCCAGAGTTTCCCAGATGGTTTTCTGGCGGACAGTAAGTAGCTCTGTGTGGGAGGAGCTGAGTGCAGGTGTTCCCAGAGCAGGAAGCACAGACTCGCCCCTAGGCCAGAGTTTCTAAACCATACCTGTCGTGAAATGCTAGTAACAAAACACAAATATTCCTTCAACAAGAATTTTAAGTCATAGCAACTTACATATATAGATGTGTGTGTGTGTGTCCACACGAACATTATGTAGACTATTCTTCATGAGCTAATAATTTACAGCACTCAAAGGAATAAAGATCCTAATGCAAACACATAGATTAATAGGGAAAATGTATACCACATGACTGTAGGAGGGGATGGGGAACAGGAAGGAATAAGGTAAAAGGAAGGGAAGAAAAAAGGGGAAGAGGAATCAAGGATTCCCATGAATGGTGTTAGAAAGTAAATCACACTGGGAGGAGGGACAGGGAGGACCTGCAAGAGCTGGGGATGGGAAAGGGTTTCTAGAGTCAGGAAGAGAAAAGACATAGTTCTGCCTGTGTTGGAGTGAACTGTGTAACTCTGGGTGTGTTTATGTGGGTGCGGTAGTGAGTTCACATAAGTGCAAGTACATTTTGTATATATACACATGTGCATGTGCATGTTTCTATGCAAAGTGAGTGTGTTTTCCAATAGAGGCAGTGGACGGACAAGGGCCTTGTAGATGAGAGGTGAGGGAGGAAAGACCATGTGGGTGGAGCCAGCAAACTGAATGCACATCCTGCCCAGGCTCTGAGCTGGGAGTCCTGGGTTCATGCAGCATTGTAGCAACATTTCACACAGGGCATACTGGGCCCAAATTGGCTGATGTCTTGGAACCAAGGCACAACCAGGTGGAAGAGACAATCAGTTTTCCATTTTAAGGCAGATCTCAGAGTTAAATCCTACATTCTTTAGGTGACTAGGGGAGAGAATGAGGACTCAGGATGCTGTGGTTTACTCAAGGCTTCATAATTTACGTAAGGAGGCAAAAGAGTTTTAGGAAGCGTTACTGTTATCGTACAGAAATATGGACCCTATGGTCAAGTCATATTTTTCTGAGGAATCTAGAAATGTATATTTTTGTGTAAAATCTTTTGTCCTTTTGATGTTGGCAATTAATATCAAAATTATGTTGATTTGCTATATTTTGTCTATGAGTTTCCAGTTAATCACTCTGATTTAAATGCAGAAATCACATTAACTCCCTTTAGAAACTGAGATGACTCAGACCTGTATTTACACCAGAATTCCATGATTCCTATCCCCTCTCTAGGAAAATGAGGAAATGAAAGGCCCAGACTGGTTCAACAGTCTAAATTCACATGGCAAATTTGTCAAAAAAAAAAAAAAAAAAACCCTAGGACTAGAAGACAGTTGTCCAATTTTGTCACAGTGTTATATGTGTGACACCCCACTATATAAGTTATTTACTGCTGCATTAGAAATCAGTCCAATGCTTAGTGGCAGAAAACAATAAATATAGGTTACCTCATGCATTCTGTGGGTCATGCATACTCAGAACGCCCTGGCTGGAGGCCTTTGCCATGAAGCTGCCATTGAGTCTCTACTAGAGCTGTGGTTCCACCTGGAGGCTGTGCAGAGTGGGAGCCTCCTGTACCCTCACTCATGTGGCTGTTGGAAGCAGTGTCCATTGGGCTGCTAGACTTGCTACCAGCTGGAAGCCTCCCAAAGAGCCTTTTTATGTGGACCTTTCCATAGGGCAGCTCAACACATGGCAGTTGGCTTTCTTCAGGCAAGTGAGAGTGAAGGAACAAGCAAAATCTTGTTCTCTCGCTGAACCCATAATCCTTTTATGACCCAACCTGAGAAATAGCATCCCAGTACTTCCTCCCAGTTATAATCATTGAGTGTGAATCAGTGTAGCCAGCCCATGAGCCAAGGAAGCAACTCACAAAACGCATGCACCACAGACGACAGGGGTCTCCAGGGCCATGCTTGGTCTCCCAGGAATCTACAATCTACAGCCACTGGCTAAATCAAGCTGCTGCCTGGTTTTGTAAGCAAAGTTTCATTGAAACTAAGCCGTAGCCATTTGTTTATGTACTGTTATGGTTGCTTTTTGCACTATATCTGTAGCACTGAGTAGCTGCAACGGAAATCACATGCCCAGAGAAACCTAAAACTATTTACTGTCCATCTCTTTATAGGAGAGGATTGCTGGTTACTAGTAGGTGCAACCATAAGACCCTTTGAGGCATATGGAAGAGAGGCTTGAGATAAAGATGTCAAATTCTGTTTGTGACTGAATTCTTCTTTGGGCTCCAGCACTGTCAGTGCATGGAGTATACCTCTAAAAGTCAGTCTGTTACAAATCTGGATCAATGGATGATATGTGGACTCACTTCCCCAAATCCTGTCTCATTCTTTCTCCTTCACATAGTCATTCACCTCAGAAACCACTTCCATACAACTTTCAGTAAAAAGATGAACATGGGAGGTAATTACAATTATAACGATCTCAAGTAGTGGACTGGTTATTTAGCATAATTACCTGGGAGCCAGATGAGCCAAGGATACAGATATGAATAACAAAAAGTTCTTTCACTTCTCTTGGCCACAGTTTCTTTATTCCTAAAACACTGATTATAAGACTAACTGTATGCCTTTTGTTGTCTGAAAAATGCATTAAGCTACAACTACAGGGGCAGCTTGATAATAGCTCTGTAGAGACCAAACATCATGCAGCAGACATTTAATTGTCTCACAGCCTACCTGAGGCAGGGCCAGTAAGTTCATCTCAGTCATCAGTTCTAACTAAATGATAGTGGCAGAAATCATTAAACACTGCCTCTCAAGCCCTCTCCTTGCCCTTGGATATATCATTTCCCCTACCCTGGTTCCCTGGCCATTGCTATGTCCACCTCCTGACTCTTCTACAAGAGCTACCTGTAGCTCTTGCTCACGCATGTAGCCAGGAGGCTGTGTAAACAGGTAGCAAGTGCAGCTGTAAGGTGAGTTTTTACTGGGCTGGATGTGAAATGCACTCAAAGGATCTGATTAGAGTATAGCAATGTAAACAGAAAGATGTCACTGTGTCCTTCACTCTACTTGGAATTGCACCATTGCTACTACTCTGGTAGGACCATGTCCTTAGGGTGGCCTCGTGTGAATTTTTAATAAACCTCTCTTGCTCATGTTTTAACTCGAGGAGTCAGGAGCGTCAGTCACCTAGCCTGTTTGAGTGTGATTATGGAGACTGTGGGAAAGGCGTGTAACACACACATCACGCCAAGGCTTCAAGTTTCTAAACTTGTCTGACCTGCTCAAAGGTGACATATCTCAGGACTTGTCTCTCTTGAGATCACATTTCCTCTCCCTTTAATTCTATTAATGGTACCAGCACTTACCCTGTCCCAGGGACAGAGCCAGGCAGTCTTCATAGCCTGCTTCTTGTCACCCCAGTTCCATTTTGTGAGCAATCATTGCCAACTTTTCACTTCATCTTCTAGATGAGTGTACATCTCAAACCATTCTGTTTTTATTCTGCTGGCATTGGAAATGTACAGCCTTTCATTCACCTCTCTTGTGCCTTACTCTTCTGAAATTATTTCTTCTTTATCATAATTGCTCTGAGTGTCATAGTAGAAAAATATTTCCTGTAATTCAGAGTGAAAATAGAGGGCTTAAGTATTTGCTTTCATATTAACATAAGAAAACAAGTGGAAAAAAGATAATATATATAAAAACTGCAGTGAATATTCACAATAGCATAAGGCATTCACTATGGAATGTGGAAGAAGTTCCAACTATGATGCAAATTACGCCTTGCATAAGTGCAGAGTAAAAACGTACCACCCTCAGCCAGGGTGATGGAGATGTTGAGGACTTGGTATTTGGGCTGGGCTCTGTAGATTATGCAAACCATTGTGTAAGAGTAATAAACTAAGTTTAGTAAGTGATTATATTTGAGCAATTGGAAGGCAGAAAAGTCAAAAAGCAACAGATTTCCAGTCTCTATCATCAAGCAATTTGGAAAATGGAGGTGATGTCTACAAAAAGCAGAAATGTTGGATTACAAGCTGAGATAACTATGACATGTGGGATGTTGTCAATGTGGCAGGAGTCATAACGATACTCAAGTAGATGTAATTATCATCTGGGAAAATTGGGAGACAGTGATCCAGCCTAGAAACAAAGATGGAAGCAACTGTGTGGAGGCAGAGTTAAGGACTGTGTGAAACCAGAAGACGGATATGAGCAAGATCCTCACATTAAACTTAGAGCATGACATGCACTGCCTCCTCTAAGCATGTGCCTTGTCTGTGAAATGCAGGAGATTCTACCAAATTGATTGACCTACATTTCAAATCAATTATATGTATGCAAATTGTTTAACAGTGTCAGGCATAGAACTAAGGAGGAAGAGGAAAAATAGAAAGGATAAAATTTTATCATTATCATTTTTATGATAATGTTAAATTCTTAAAGTTGATCTCATGTAGAACTTTGGGTATAGAAGGAAAAGTTCATGATAAATCAAAAACAGCAATAAGAAAGGCAAGAAAAAGTAAAGTTGATGCACTTTTCATGTTATTTTACTAATTCAATATCTATGGCTTTTCCAACACTTGACTTGGAAATAGTGAAGGACACAAAACCAAAAGGCTAAATAGTATTTATTTTTGTTTCCAATACAAGACTAGGTCCAAGGTCCTAACACACAGCAGAGGTTCACAACTTTATGTGGATGTTGAATGGAGGCAGAGAGAGAGCTTTCAAGACTGTATGTGTTCTTACAAGTCACAGAGCATGCCAAAGATGTCAGGTGATTAACATCAAAAGTCTTGGATTTAGAGACCAAAGAGTGACTATTGAGTTTGAATAGTAAGAGTTTGATGGATTTGATACAGATGCCAGGAAGCAATAAGTTTAGGGGTAGTGGGTTGAAGGAAAAAAGGAATATGCATGAGTGTAGAGCACCACACGAGTACAAACCACTGTCTTGAGAAACTTGATAATGGATGAAAGGAGAGTGGTTTGAAAAAAAGAGTCATGCAGCTATTGCTGATTTAATATCATCCTTCTTAGAAGTCCTACCATGCTTCTTTTGTTCTACTACCATTGGTTCTATCTATCACATTGTGTCTTATTGGAATTTGAATATGTGGATAGTTTAAACAAAATTTTTTTTATCGAAAATGAGATATGGTACCCATTGATCATTTTCTGTTATTCCGTTCAGAAAGCCCTGTAATTCTTTCACTCTATGCATGGCTTTATACTATTGTGTTATGTTTGATATTATTGTATTTGAAACTATGCTCAACTATAGCAGAGTAAGTGATATGCTGTTAGCTACTGTTGATGTCCAGTTGTCTTAATGTAAAGTACTATGTTGCCTATGTTGTCCTGTTCTGATCTGCTCTGTACTGCCCTCTTTTGTTTTATTCTCTTTCAAATAAAAATTAAAAAAAAAGAAATGAACAACTACTTTTAAGAAAAAGAGACACTACAATACCCAGTGCTGATTCCATAATGTCATGATGTGAAGTCCAGCAAAACTGTCATTTTTCATTCAAAGTGATCGTAGCTTGCTTTGCCTTGTTTAAGTTCAACACACATTAAGGTATGGACAGCTGTTTTGAGAAGAATGAGAGACACTATGACAGTCATTCTTGGCTTCCCTAATGTCTGGTCTTGAAGACTTGAAATTCCCTACTCATCCTGCTCAGATCAATTCCATACTAGGTTGCTTCATGTGAATTCCGTGTATGTGACAATATGGACAACTATTTGGAAGAAAACAAGAGTCAATATGATACAGAGTGAATATCACTGATTGTCTAGTTTTGAAATTTTTGTCTCTTACATTGCTTTCTTGTGATCCGCTTTGCTCTGTTTTGTTGTGTTTAATTCTACCCTTTTGATATAATTGCATGTATATTTGCATGGGTAAGATGGATGACCATATTGCTGTTTTTGTCAGATTGTGAAGCAGAACTGTTAACAGTCTCACTGTTTGAATGTCTACTTTACATGTTTTAACTTTGTAAATTGAACAACTATTTCCAAGAAGTCAGTACGTAATTTGTCAAGCAATAATTTTTTTAGGTTTTTTTGTTGTTGTTCTTTTCCTTTTTTCCTTGGAATACTGTATTGTTGCTACCCTTTATTCTGTTTTTTTTTTTCTCTTTAAATAAAATTATTTAAAAAAAAAAGAGTCATGGACAGGTTATTTCTCAGTAAAGAGCTGAATTTATTGTGGAGCAGCTGACGGCGCCAGCAGAAGGGAGCCGAGATGAACAGTGTGCATGGTGTAGAGACGTAGGTTCCCAGGGTCAGAGAATTCCGCTAAAACAAGAATCAAAGAAGCAAGAAACTGAAAATACACACACCTGAGGAGGCATCTGAAAGGATAGGGCGAGAGTTGGTCCCGTTCCCTTCTGTTTCCGTTAGAACCCAGTGAGAGGCGGTAGCCACCGCACAGGTCCTCACTGACAGCCAGGGAGCCCAAGTGGCCAGAGCAGGGCTTCCCTCCTTCCGACCCCGGCCTGGGTGTGCATCTTCGTGAACAGGTGTGTCAGCGGCTTCAGGCAGATGCGTACTCCAGACACACCCAGCGGAGTCCGGTTCCTTCCTCTGCAGCAGGAGGTGCAGCACAGGGCCCGCCGGCTGGCTGTGGAGAGGTCTGCTGGATGTGGGGCCCGAGCAGGCAGCTGGCCCTTGGGGCACTCGCCCTGAGGCTGCTGCTGTGTCAGGAGGCTGCTGTGGGCATCTTTATTCCCAGGGCCCTTCCCAGCTCCTCTCTTCCCTTGGTGGACCCTGCCTGCCTTTTAACCGCAATCACACACTCTGGCCACCAAGGACTAGACAGAAAACACTGGTTTTCAGAGCCTTGTGTATATCTTATCTTCATCTCTTCTTACATTTGTGCTTTTTAAACTAACTGTTTTTTTACTTGAAACAAATACCATCAAGTCGGGTAAGTCCAAAAAATTGATTGATTCAGGAGGTGCTCTTTTCCTTTTGCTGCCTAAAGGCACCCAGAGTCCAGCCC
This sequence comes from Dolichotis patagonum, assembly GCA_004027295.1. Taxonomy (NCBI): domain Eukaryota; kingdom Metazoa; phylum Chordata; class Mammalia; order Rodentia; family Caviidae; genus Dolichotis; species Dolichotis patagonum. The sequence goes on from PVJX010004499.1 coordinate 49,548, forward strand.
TGGCCTGAACACGATGCAAACACTGACTCTGTGACTCTGAAGCTTCCTTTACTGACTGGCACCCTCCTTCCCAGCTCTGCAAATAGCAGGCTCAGCCTGAGGACTCCCTTTGCAGATAGCAGTCCTGAGATCCTCTCTCTCGGAGCCCTGGGGGTCCCACTGCACCATGCAGCTGCTCCTGGTGGTCCTTGTTCATCTTGTAGTGCTCTCCCAGGCCTATCAGGTAACCCTAATGCTGTCTTGAGGGGAAGTTAAGTAGGGAATCCTAGGGGATCTGAACCAGTGATCTGACAGTTCCTGCGAGGAGCTCTCTGAGCAGATTGGTGCAGAACATGAACAAGGAACATCTGGGCCAGTTTGTTCCTGCTTCCCAAAGCTAAGCAGTGTCTGTGTGTTTGCCTGTGTGCCTGGGAGCCAGAGGGAAATCCATTAGTGGTGAGGGGTGGGGAGAGTAGAGAGTCCAATGCAGAACAATAGAATGACTGTAGCAAGGTAGACCATGGAAGGTCTGGAGACGCATTCAAGGAGGAGCAAAAAGAATGTTAAGCACCATCTCCACAAATTCATTATGGTGCTCTTGAGAAAAGAAGACTGGAAACAGTAGTGTAGGAAGACTGACCAAAGCCAAGCCTCAGGGCCTCTCGGTGTGAGATCCCTGAGAAGCTGGGTCCTGCCATTCCCCCACCTGCTGCTGATTGAGGGCCTTAGTACTTCCTGGGCCAAGAGCCTCTTCCCTCTGGGTTATGCTGAGCTGCTCTGAGAGCCACAGAGAGGCAGAATGGCTGAGACCCATGGGTGTCCCTGGATGTCACTAGCCCCTGAGATACTAATGAACTGATGCAGGTGGATTGCATAAATGTCCTTAGCACAAAGTGGGGTCTTTTTGTTTTGTTTTGTTTTGTTTTGGGTTTTTGTCTTTTTTTTTTTTTTTTTTTTTTTTACAGTAACCACCAGGCTCATTGGCGTAACTTTATGCATGTCTTTCTCAGGCCTTCAGTATTTTAAGAACTAGTTAATGGGGCTAGAACATTAGGTAATCTAAAAGCAAACTTGTCTGAAATGCTACCCTTAGCCTTGGAGAGACTAAACAATTCACTGCTTGCTGAACTGGTCTATGCTCCCCTCCTCCGTGGTCCTGCTCCCCGTCAGTGTGCTTGCTCGCCATGGGCCGCTGCATCAGGGCTGATACATCCTGAGTCCTGTGACTCACGGTGAGACAGGAGTCCTTGTGTTCAGCACCTGTCCCTCCTTTCCACACCCTCACCTTGCCTTCCTGTTGCTCGCTCTCTCTCTCTCTCTCTCTCTCTCTCTCTCTTTCTCTCATACAGCAGATGGAGCACAATATCAAATAGATTGTTCAAAATCCATCAGGATCTACAGGAAGCCAAAGCCCCCTCAGTGTGTGTGTTCCTGCCTGCTAGATGCAAAAGTGCCCAGGAAATGTGCTGCCTGAAGGTGACATCATGTATTAGTCTATATCGTACGGTTCCTGGGAAACGGACTCCTTAGTTACCCAGCCAAGTGAACCCCACAGTTTCCCTGGCCCACTCGCTGTGAAGTGACCTGAAGGTCAGGAGAAGACAGTATCTTCTAGATCCTCAGTCACAGCTCAGATGTCCCCAGGAGATACGCATCCACAGGACTTCAGGAAGCAGAAAACACAGCACAAAGTGCCAACAACAGCTTCCAAAGGACACAGCGTGGAGTAGGTTTCTGTCCCCAAGAACCTCTTATGAAGAGCGGTGCTGCCTTAGAAGGGCCTCCCGATTAGACCAAAGATTCACTGGGGAGTCTTTTCGTTTTCCCATGTGGAAAACTGAGTCATCCACAGCGCTGTAGCCAGCTGGTGATGCACCTGCACCTCGTGCGGGGAGCTGGTTTGAAATCTGTACCGCACACCGCCCCGCCCACGTCTGGCTGGCCTGGTGTAGAATGAGGTAGGACTGCAGAGGCGGAGACATACTGCCCTTCTCCAGGGAAGAAGTCTCTCTTGGTCTTCAATTCTGAACTGAGGGTAAATTTTAAGATATATTTTTAGAAGATAAATGTGTCTACAGCTCCCAAGTTTTCTTTAATATGCAGAGCTAAATCCCTGTTGAGTTCTTCAGCATGACTCATCTTTTCTGCACAATCCAACAGACAGCCCTAGTCAGTATCTGCCCTATATGTACTCGTTTTTCAGGTTTTCCTTTTTGGTTGTCTTTTTTTTTTTTTTGACTAAGCATTGAACCCAAGGCTTCCTGCACGCTAGGCAAGCACTCTACCACTAAGCTACATCTCCCATCTCCCCTGCTCACCTGGCGAACCCACCTGGGGCTTCTTGAGAAAAGAAACCAAGACTCCCTGGCTTCTCATCTTGTCCTATTGGTCCCCCGCCCACACTGCCTACAGAGCTGGTTTCCAACCTATAGGAGGTGTTCACTTTGCTTACTAAAGCACAGGTGCCCCGGGGTCCCTGAATACACCTCCGTAGGAGTGACACACCCAGAACCTCAGTGGATCCGTTAGGATTGCACTGACACAGTGCAACAGCCAGGCAGCATCATGGTGACTTTCGTGTCAATTAAATAGCCAATCAATAAATAGAACCCACTGATTAGATTCCTTAACATTTAAGTCTAGTATTTTAAGAAAAAGCAATCTGCTTTAAACATTGAATTTCACCTGAATCTTGGACTTCCTTGAAAGCTCATGAGTCGAGAGCACTACCGTGAGGTCTAGCATTGCCTTCCAAAGCTCCTTGTGGTATGGAAAGTGTCCTTCATGAGCAGGTGACAGTTCCGCAAATGTGTCATCATAGTGAAGCAAAATATGACAACATCTTCATCCTTAAGTTTAGGTAGCTTTCAGACTGTCACAAAATGTAAGCTGTATTCCACTCTAGCTTTGGCACCTCTCCTTAGGCCAAGGACCTCCCAGCGACAGCTGTTCAACACAGACATTCGTTGCCTAGCAAGGATGAGGATGGAGTTCTATTCTGAGACACAGCAGTTAAATGAATTGGTCACTGAATGAGGAATTGTATACAGAATGTACATGACAACATTCAGAATAAAGAAATAGCCAACCTGGTGATTCTGCTTCTATTTGCATAACTCTTACACATGTATACCAGAACATAAACTATAACCCTGTACAGTACAATCAGCAAAAATTACAGCACTGTATAAACAAGATACGCTGTACAAAAAGACACTGAGGCTCTATAAACAAGATGTACAAAACCGTACCAAAAAAAGGCAAGATGGGTCATACATCTGAATGGCATGCCCCCATCATAAGTCCAGAGCGTCATTAAATGGATAGATCGTTAAATGAGGAGCCAGTAGCTAGTTTTGGTCCCTCATGCTGAACACACCCAGCTCCTGGCAGATTTGTTTCCCAGGAGGATCTCAGATGCTCCCTGGATGTTAGGAAGAGCCTGAGCTAGATGTGGACAAGGCCCTGGTGCCCAGAGGGCAGAGCAGAGCCACATTCAGGGGTGCAGCCAGCTCCTGGATGAGTGGGTGTGCCCACTGTGGAGACAGGCTCTGGTGTGACATAGCAGGAAGCTGCGTGTTGTCATCACTGTGATATTACAGGAATCGCAGCCGCAGCTCAGCTCTTTATAAAGGCTGCACCCGCGTGCCATTCGGTCCAGTCTCACCCTGACGCCAAGCTGTCAGCTATGAGGATCCATTACCTCCTGTTTGCTGTGCTCTTCTTGTTCTTGATGCCTGTTCCAGGTAAGAGAGCTGGAAAGTAAGAGATGGACATAAGCGAGAATGTTGCCATCCAGTCAGTCCCTGTGTGTTCTTCAGGGGGCTCTAGATAGGGGAGATGTGATGTGAGAGCCTGTCGGTGTCTGGCTAGGGTCTGGCTGTAGATAGGGCTGGTTGTGGGCGCCTAGAAGAACTTGACATCACATCATTTATTTTTCTTCCTAACAAGAATTATCAAGAATCTTAATGTGGGCTTCTTTGTCTTTTTTGTTCTATTCTAAATAATTCACAAGTGCTGTCTCTTCATTCCTTTCTCACAGGACAACTATAAGGGGACATGACAAAAGTAATATGAAAGTTTAACTCCTATAGGAAAGCGATTTATTCTGAGAACAGATGGGCAAATTTCCATTTTACTAAATTTAGTGATTAGAGGCAGCAGAGCAGAACCACATGTCCTGGGGTCCCCTCATGTCCCTGACAAAAATTGCAGAGGTCAGGCCACTTCCCAAGTCATGCGTGGGCTGAGAGCAGAGCTGTAGTGACCGAGATGTTGTCTATTAGTTGCTCATCCATACCTTGACTGTTCTCTTGATTTTTACTGAAAAGGAAAAAGAATAGATAAAGGAAACACAATAGATGAGTTATTTGAGGAATTCCACAGCCCATGTACTATTTCCAGAATGTTCTTATGTGGTTTTTTTTCATTGCAGGTGAAGGAGGGCTCATAAGTGCAGTACAAAGATATTTTTGCAGAGTGAGGGGCGGCCGCTGCGCTGCCCTTACCTGCCTTCCAAGGGAGACGCAGATAGGCCGCTGCTCTCCCAAGGGCCGGAAGTGCTGCCGAAGAAAGAAATAGAAGAGCCAGAGAAATGGCAGACATGACAGTGGGGAGACACCTTCTTAAAGTGTATAAAGATAAAAATGAATTAAATATTTTTTCTAAAAATTTAAAAAGTTGATAAAAAAATAATCCTGCCTCTGGTGTTTGTTGGTACCCAGTAGACTCCTCTGAGAACTGCCCTGGCATTCAAATGAAGCAGAATATCACTGGGAATCTGCAAAACTAATCCCAGCTCATTTTCCAAGGGTTGGCAGGATCCATCTCACTTTTGTAATGTCTACACCTGCATCCTTTTCTCCTGAAGTCTCCCTTTGCTTTCCTTCACTGTGCACCTTCCAGTCCTACTGAGGATCATAGCTCTGCGAATCGCCAAAACATCAATGCATCCCTCAGGGCCCTCCAAATCTTTCAGAACACTTCACTCCTCAGAGAAATGGAAGCCTGCCTCTGCCCCATTCCCTTTGCATGCCTGTCTCCTGCACTTCTGCTTTGTTTTTCTGATATACGCATACTCCTCCCATTTCGTGTCTGAAGTTTAACATGCCCCCAACAGCTGTCTCAGGTCTCCTTCCTTGGAAACGTGGCTAGTGTTCCAGTGGGAGCAGTCTTCCCCGTGATGTGCCGCAGGGTGCTGACTTGAGTTCTGTGTCTCCAGATTTTGCTTTGTTTCTACCGATCTCTACAGCTGGTTTCAAGGTACTTATGAGCAAAGATCTTGTCTTGTCATTTGTGGACTGCTCAGCAAAGTGCCCTGAGCATGAAAGCTGCTCAACAGGTGTTTGCTGACTAGAGGACCGTTCATCCCATTTGTGTGCACAGCATTCAGCTATTTAGTGGAGTGAGGGGTCTGTGCTCTCCGACAACAGCATCAGGACAAAAGGCCACAGGTAAGAGAGTACAGCTGAGCTCTCAGGAAGAGGAGAGCCAAAAATCCCAAGTAAGAGTCTGGACCTCCCTCATGTTCCATCAAAAAGGGCTCAGTGCTTTGGGAATTGCTGCAATTAGGAATGGAACCAGGTGGAAGATGTGAAATGGTTGCTTTCAGAAATGAGGCGACAGGGCAAGACTGTGACTGCAGAAAGGAGGAAAGCATTGCAGTGAGGCTTATGACGCCCCAGCCTGTGACAGTCCAGGTGCCAGGCCGAGGCACAGGGGAAAGAAATCACAGCAGGGCATCAGTGCATCAGAGGGGAAGAGATAGGAACCAATCTCTTGGGATGAGACTCCCAGGTTTCTCCGGGCAGAATTCCTGGGACAGGGCAGCACTGGGAGGAGACAGGGCTGCTGAGGCTGTGGGGCTGGGGGGTCTGCAGCCTTGGGCTAAGTTCTGAGCTTAGTGTGCTTGGAGTAAAACTTCCTGAGGCTGGAGAGAAATAAAAGCACCCCAAGAAAGTTAGAAGTCCAGTGCAGGAGCACACAGAGGGCTAGAAAAGTGAGCAACCCTGCCAGCAAAACAGATCTCCGAGTCTTCTGAGAGAAACCACCTTACAGTGCTGCTATTTAGGTCTGCAGGAAACTGTCTGGGAACTCTAGCAAGGCTTTGAAAGCCTTTCTTAAAAGGACCAAAGTGAACTGTACAAAATTTAAATGTGATCCAGAATGAAGCCTGTCTTTCTTCAAGGGCAAAATGCATTACTCACCAGTTTAGACTTTCTAGGTATGAATGCAGTCACATCCTATCAGCATGTGAAGAGGCAGGGAGTAGGGGTATAACCAGTTAAAGCCATTCAGTGAAACACCTAGGGAAGCCAGAGACACTAGAGTTAGCCAAAAGGGATACATAGGAGTGAGCACACCAGTTTTATATACTTGTCCAAGTCTGAAAAGAAAACCTATTCACAATGAGGAAAAAGATGAAAGATATAAAGAACTAAATGAAAGTTCTTGGTATGAAAAATAAAACCTGAAAAATAAAGGCTGAAATGAACTCATAGTAGATGATGTTCATGAAGAGCTGAAAATCTACATCTCTATTAGTACCAAAGAAAAGAACAAACAGAGACCCAAGAAAGACTAAAATAAATTAACGGTGACAGAAGCCTCAAGCAGTCTCACATACACGTGTGTGTGTGGGATAAGAAGAAAACTGTAGGAGGGAAAAATGGAGAAACAGCCAAGGAAATAACAATGTTACTTTTAAATCAGTTTTCTTCACTATCATCAGCATTATAAGTGAGAATTTGCTTAATTATTCTGGAAAAATGCAAACAGCAATGACAGACTGACTGCCAGAAATCTTCATTTACAAAGTAATCTCTGTTCTGTGCACAATAAAACCTACCCTTTGGTTGTCTCCACTATTCTAAGGACACTTTTTCTTTCCTAGAAAGTGCTTTTGCTTACTCTGCATGGTGTATATGAAGTTGGGATAAAAACTACTATGTCATTCTTGTGATTTACCTTAGAAAGACCTTAAACACCTGTTTAACGCACTGGTCAGAAAGAGCAATCAGTGAAAACGCACCCTTGTTGTTTCGTGAATATTGGTTTGCATACTCACCACAGTGTGATGAGATGTTGGGTGGCCTCCTTGGATCTGGGAGGACCTGGCCACTTACCCTAAGCATCCTCGACTTTCAGGGTCTCCAGGAAGTCAGCTGCCCACTGTCTATGAGGCCAGGCTGGCAGCTGAACAACAAAGGCTCCTGGAGAAGAAAAAGGCCACTATTTTCCAAATTTGGTACAGATTTAACATCTAAAAGTAATCCAATAAAATAAACATAAAGCCACCAGGCATATCACAGTCAAACTACTTAACATCAATGATAAAGAAAAATGTTCTAAGCAGGCTGAGAAAAGGCATGGTGCATAGGGAAGAACAGAAGGCGGAATTAAACAAGCGCCTCAGACTCTGAGTAAGGCAGGTGCGCCAGCCTGGGACTCCATACCAGCAAGAAGGTATCTTAGGAATGAAGGTAGCAACACTTTTCTGACAATAGCAACAAGGAAAAGTTAAAGAAATTCTTCATCAGAAAACCTGCACAACAGCATTCAGGCAATAAGAAAAGTATCTGTGAGAAGTCTGACTCTGTAGGACAGAGAGGCGCTACGGTCCACCTTCCAGTAGCTCCAGAAAGGGGGGAAGGCATCCGGTCAGTGTAAAGCGAGACCTAAATGCAGGCTGTTTATGAAAATGTCACAAGGCACGTCAACTATGAGGACAAAGGTGGGTTAAAGATGAAAAGAGGGAAATATAGATACAGGTATGTATAAATATATTGGAGAGGACAGAATTGACTGTATTGAATAGTTGACTGTAAGTCAAAATAGACTTTAGAGTAAAGAATGTTTCCAGGGATTGTGTGTGGGGGGGTATTTTTACTGATGGAAAGTGCTTCAGTCACCAAAAACACAAATAAATACTAAATTTGTATGCACCTATCAACAGAATTTCACAATTCTTAATGTGGACATGTCGACACTTTTTTGTTGTAATGAGGCAAAACAGCAAAGTAACTAATAGGGTGGTAAACCAGGGTCATTCAGTGTGACCTTCTGAAGTTTATGGACTACTCCACCCGGTAACAATGGAACACATTAAAGTGTCACTTAACACAGCTCCTTTACTGAGTTAGGAAACAAGTCTCAACCCAAAACACACAAGAGACATTATGGCAGCCATTGTTGACTTTCCTATGGTCTGGTTTTGAAGGCCCGTAATGCTTTCATTCTTTTGTTTTCAACTGTTTTATACTATTTTGTTTTGTTTGAATTCATTGTGTGTGAAGGTATGGAGAACTATTTCGAAGAAAACAAGAGACATTATGGTGGCCACCATTGATTTCCTGTTGCCTTGTTTTGAAATCTTGTTTTGCTTACATTGTTTTCTTCTGATCTGCTTTTTTGTGTTTTGTTATGTTTTGTTTTACCTTCTTTAAAATAAAAAAACCCAAAACACTTTAAAATTATACAAAATGTTCTATGTATGAAATATTGATAAAAGAAACCTCGAAAAAAATCCCAGGTATTTAGAAAGTAATTAACTTGCTTTTCCTTGTTCAAGTAGAAACCACAACAGAATGTAGAAAATATTTTGAAGTGATTGAAAAGGAAAACAGTATTATTGAATTTATAGAAATATGGCTAAAACATTGCTTAGGGTAAATTTTTAAAAGTTTTTTAATTTTAAAGAGAATAGCAACAAATATTTCTGTTCTATAAAGTAAGAAAATTCACAAATTGACACCTTTAACCATTAGAAACTACAAAAGAATTTCAACTCAAACTAAATAAAAAGGCACTAGACAAATAAAATAGGCACCCAGTAAAGTTTTTAGAAGCGAAAGTTGATTTTTGAGAGGATGAATTAAAGCATACCTTTCACTGTATTCATTAAGGAGAAAAATACAATTCCAAATTCCCTTGGGTGTACACATTGGCTTCTGCCAAGCAGAGAAAGAGCCCACATTTCGTAGTGTCGTAGAGAAAACTACCGCAAGGTGGCAGTCTTTACAGTCAGGTTCCCGTCCTTAGTCCTTACCGGGTCAGGCGTGCTCTGCATCCCACACGTGCCTCGGGAGGCTGGAAAGGGTGACAGCAGTACCCGTGCCCGAGGAGGGTGGAGTTTGGAGAGAGCTGTCCCAGCGTTGAGGCTGTGAGGGAACGAAGGGGTGAAGTTATGGGAACACTACGGTGACTGTGGAAGGAAAGACAGTGGCAAGGACTTGGAAGAGAGGCTGGTTTCACCGGAAAGACATTTCTGCCGCTTAGCAGGAAGGTGACCTTGGACATGTCTCTTAAGGCTTGGAGGCCCCGGCATCTTCATCTGGGAAACTGAGTCACACTACCTGGCAGTTTGTAGAAAGGACCACATACTCTAACTTACACAGATGTGGCCTTCAGAGAGCTGGCTGTAGAATTTGCAAAGCTACAATCAAAATGAAAACATTGGAGCTGTTTGTTCGAATACAAAGAAAAAAAAGAAAGGTGATGTTAAAGGCAGCAAGAGATATTTTTTCTTCAAAAATACTTTATAATGTATAAAATCTAACAGAAATTACATTTAGTCAGGAATAACAACATAAGCTTTCAAATTATAAAATGATAGTTTTGTGTCATAATTTCAGTAGATGACTATATTTATTTTAAATGATTATATTTTATTATTAGGATTACAGATTCATTCATTAGGTCTCCAACACAGGGCAGCATTTTTTTTATAAAAATCTGCTCATTCAACTGGGGTGTGGGAAAAGGATTTCACAGACTGCAGCATCAGTAAGATAACTTTGAAACGAATCATAATATAGCTAGAGTTAGTCATTTTCAATGAAAAATTATTAAAAGACATGACTATTTAACATCTGCTCATGTAAAACCAAATTGATTTTTAAATTGTCTCTTTGTGGAAGTGATGTTTGACATTTCTGATGTTTCCTAGAAACGCGGAGGTCCTCTAAATAGCCAGAATGCCTTTGTGATTTGATATTAGTTCAAAACTCCCACTGATGCATTCAATAGTTGTGTCTTCAAAAAGACGCAAATTTAATTTTAAAATTGTCCAGGCCAGGGATTTAGCTCAGTGGCATAGGCGTCTGCCTGGTAAGCATGAGGTTGAGTTCGATCCCCAGTACCAAAAAATTAATTAATTTAATTAAATTGTCCTTTATTTCTTTGGAGTCTCACATGGAAATAGCACTCTGCTATCACACATGGCTCTCTTAATTTGCATTTCTGAGGCTGACATTACTCCTCGTGGGTTCTTAGCCCTCTGGAGAGCTCTAGAACTTTCCCTGGCACTTACTGCCTGGTCCCAGGACCCACATCTGCTTTGCATATTTCCTGACATTTCGCCACTGGGTTCTTGTCCTGGGGCTCAGGCCAGGAATTAGGGATGGTACAGATGTTCGGAGACGGTTCTGCAGATGGAAAGATGCAGAGTCCCAGGCTGCCCCCCATAGAGACCCTCGTCTCTCTCTAGGGTTCAGGTCGCTGCTGCTGCTGCCATCACTGCCAGCCACCTTACTTCTAAGATGCCCAGGCCTCTCCAGGATGCTCCAGGCAGCCAGGCCAACCTCACCTCTGGGCCCGGGGCCTGAGTCTGCACACCCTGTCCCCTGAGCAGCTCACTGTCCCCATGCCCCACATGACTGTCTCATTACCAAACACTGGCTCAACAAACACTATCAAGAAGATCATTATGGTGACAGAAGAATGTGTCATCCAGCATTGCCCCCCTCAAACACAAGTCCCTATGTGACCCCCACACCTCCAAAGCTCTGAGGACAACCATGGCCACACAATGAGAACCAATGGAAATTGCCTTTCTTGACACCGAGGACCTGCTACTGACAAATGCCAGTTTCCAAAGTCTAAAATATGACAGACCTTGCTTTCTGAAAGTCTCTCAGTAGGAATGGGACTTCTCCCTCTTTCCTGGCATCCCGAGCCACTTTGTCACAGGCACATCATCTCTATTCTGTCCCCAGTCACAAGGGGAGGGAGACACTTGGAGACACATCACTTGCCTCCAAGTGGAATAGGACCATGAGATCCTTCCCCACCAAGGGCCAGTGGGGACCATTTAACCCATAACCTTGCATTGCCTCAAGATTATGAGTTATGAGAACCAATTAATTTAGATTTTCTTTACAGTTTTAAAGTTCCTAAATCCTATAATACCTGTTCTCTGGTTCATGGTGAGGCTACCTATGACACAGTCAAGTTACTAACCCAGCCTTTGGGAGACAAATAGTGCCCCCTCCAGGTTTCTCCAGCGAGCTTCATTATCAGGGCAAAGCCCAGCCACCAAGAGTCACCTCACACAATGCCAAATGCAGTAGCTACAATCCAGGAATTCCTGATGAGAACTTAATCCAGCCACTTTATGCAGCCATGTTGAGATTATGAGTCCTGTGGGTATTCTTCCCCCTAAACTCATGTGTTTCTCATCAATTTTTTTACATTTCAGACCAACTTTGGCTCCTTCTCTGCATTACTAACCAGCTTTCCTGTCACAAGAACGATATACCTGACACTACAGCTTAAAGTAAAAGTGTATTTGGCTCACGGTTTCGGAGGGTCAGTTGCTCCAAGGCAAAGAAGGCAAGGCTGGGAGGACTTGCAGAGGAAAGCTGCTCAAAGCACGGCAGTCAGGATGCAAAGTGAGGGAATGAGCTGGTGACCCAAAGGCAGGCTTCCTGGTCACACCCTCAGTGACCACATCTCCAAACTGAGTCTTCCTTCCTAAAAACACACTAAGCTACACACTCAATAACAGATTAATCCACTGGTGAGTCGAGTTCCTGTGATGCTCCTGCCTTCCGACAGCCAGCCCCACCTCTGAACACAGGAGCACTCTGACACATTCTGGACCTAAACCATAGCACTCTGCAACCAGCCTTCGACATGCACTGGGATCCAGGCAGGACAAAAGTGCACACTAATGCACTGTGGGTCAACCTCAGCGCTCAGGACAGAGCAGAGGGCAAATTCCCCTCCTTGTATAGGTAGCTCTTAACATGACAACGCATTTTTAGTTGTAAGCACGTCAGTTACTAAGGAAAGATGAGTAAGAATTGATGCCAACATGAACAAATAGGAACTACTAAGTTCAGTTAATTCAACTGCCGAAACCCAAGGAAGCTCCTTCTAAAGAAGGGGATTAAGATGCTGCTTTAAGCTTCACTGCTGTAAGAATCAACAACTGAGATCATATCTTATTAAAAAGCTTTTGAACAGCAAAAGAAACCACTAACAGAGTGAAGCGGCAACACAAAACATTACAAGCTTTTCCTCAGGCAAAGGACTAACATTATAAAAATATAAAGAACTCCAAAAATCACAGCCCCCCCCCCAAATTTAAAGACCCAATCCAAAAATGAGCGTATGAAATGAATAGAAACTTCTCAAGATGAAGAAGTACAAACAGGGGATAAACATATGAAAAAATGTTCAACATCTCTAGTCATTTGAGAAATGCAAACTAAAACAACATTGAGACTCCATATCACTCCAGAAAGAACAGCTATCATCAAGAAATCAACAAATACAAATCCTGGTGAGACTGTAAGGAAAAAAAGAATCCTTCTCCATTACTGGTGGGAGTACAAACTGGTACAACCACCATGGAAATCAGTATGGAGATTCCTCAAAAAATTAAAACCAGAAGTTCCATTTGACCTATAATTTCCCTTCTAGATATCTTCACAAAAGAGTTAAAAGCATCATACCACAGCTATATATGCACATTTACATTTATAGAAGAACAATTTATAACAGCTAAATCTTGGAAATATACCATATGCCCATAACTGATGAATGGGTAAAGAAAATGTGGTTTTTATATACAATGGAGTAATATCTATCATAAAGAAGGATAAACTTGATACATTATAAGTAAATGGATCTGCACTGGAGCCAAGAAGCAATGCTCTAAAAAAGGACCAGGACTCCCCTGAAAAGCACCACAGCCATTCTCAGTGGTAATGAGGTCCTGAGCTCCTCTGATGATGGGAACAACCGAGTACATATTAGGAGGCCAGCGTGGCAAACTTCTCCTGGAGATTAAACAGCACACATCTTGCCCTCTTCACATAATTTTTGGTGAAATAAATTGGACACACATGTTGAAGTATCAAATTGTTTCTCTTAGATGAGAAACTCAAAGGGTAGACGACGAGGAAAATGATAGATACTGGGAAGTAGGAATAAAATGTTTAAATCAAAAAGGGAGCAAGGGAGGGGACAGGGAAAAGGAAGGAAGGTAATAGGGATTTTTTTAATATAAAAAAGGAACAGTAGGAAAATAATGGAAACAAAGTTTTGTAAGTAGGGAGGAGAAAAAGACTAAAGGGACAAGAGGGGAATGAGAAATAAGGAATTAAAATTTATTATGTACAAGTACAATTCCCTATGATGAATATGGCTATTATGTATAGCAAAAATGTAAAAAAAATAATTTTTAAAAAGATTCATTGCTGAAATAATAATTCAATGTAGAAGTCAAGATTTAAAATGGATTGGAAAAGTATCAGTACCTATGAACCCCTATTGAAACAATGGGGGGAATGCGAATTGCGTACTAAATAATGTTAACTTGAGTGTCGTTGTTATTCATGTAGGAATTTCCTCTACAGTGTCCTAAGCAGTGAAGTATTTTATTTAGGGTGCAGTGCTGTGATGTGCTGTGCTTTAGATCTCCAGTGAACCTTGAAAGTCACATGCCATGGGTCTGGTTGCCGTCCTTTGCTGCTGTTCAGAGGTGATTAAAACTTCTGGAATTGGAGCCTAACTGTGGATCTGCACTGAAAGCTGAAAAGCAATATTGAGGCTCTGTGTAGTGGATGGGTAAGTGGTGGTCAGTTTAAACACCAGCTGAACTGAATCAGCATAGGGCTGAGAATGGAGGGCCCATCTGAGGACTGTTGCCAGCATAATAAAATAAGGAGACCTGGAGAGGAAGAACAGCATTGTGGGTTCTCCTAAGCATTGTTGTCATTTGGAGCCCTTAGTTCTCCTGGAGGAGCTTGTCTTGCTGGTTCCCCAATATGAACTCGGCTGTTATCATCGGAGGAGCTCGGGACCTTGTTCCTGAGAAAGTGTTCCTTTGGGGGCACTTTGGTCCTTACTTTGAGTATCACTTCCTGGCTCCAGAGGGCAAGATGTGTGCTGTTTAATCTCCAGGAGAAGTTTGCCACGCTGGCCTCCTAATATGTACTCGGTCGTTCCCATCATCAGAGGAGCTCAGGACCTCATTACCACTGAGAATGGCTGTGGTGCTTTTCAGGGGAGTCCTGGTCCTTTTTTAGAGCATTGCTTCTTGGCTCCAGTGCAGAACCCTCAGCCTGCTGGCACAGATCCTTCACTCCTCTGGAATGGACTTTCTAGCTTCCACCACTGAGTTTTGGGCCTTCCCAGAGCAGATCCATGAAATGGACTTGCATGAGTCATCTTGTTGGGCTCTAGGCTTTCAGCTGAACTCATACAGGTTTTTGCTGTGGGATCCAGGCCCTCATCTGGACTTTCTAGGTCTTTCTTTGTGTTTGACTCCTTGAGTGACCAATATAAATAATACTATAAATTATATGTCCTGTATGTAATTGTTCCCCTTGCAACCACTGACTACAGTATCCTGAATCTCTGATTCTGCCTCTTTCTCTGCTTCTCTCTCTCCCTCTCTCTCTCTCTCTCTCTCTCTCTCTCTCTCACTCTCTCTCTCCTCCATCCTTCCTGACTGCACAAGGCAAGCAGCCCTCCTCCGCCATCTCCCCATCTACTCCCCAACACAATGTTCAGCCTTGGTTTAGAAACAAAAGCAATGAAGTCAACCAATGAAGAAATGGTGTTAGATTCGGGACACAAGGTTCAAGTTTCTCAGTACTGACCTGCTCAGTACATGGGGAAACAGGGTCCTGACCAAGGCTGAGGTGCCCTGTGGACTGTAGCTGTAGTCCAGTGGGAATTCATCCATAAATTGCAATGACAACTCCAAATCAGTTGGTTATCACCCATCTTACTGACACACAGCATCATTGCCAACATCCTTTAGAAATAGCTGACCCGAGATGAGAAAAGTGGTTACCAGAGGCCAGGAAAGGGTGTGTGTGTGCATGTGTGTGTGTGCATGTACAGAGAATAGGGGTATAGCAGGAGCAACGTATGACAGCAGGATTAAGTCTTACTGTTGTGCTGCACACTAGAGTTACTAAGACTAATTCAACACATATTTCAAAGTAGCTAGAAGAGAGGATTTCTGATGTTCTCATGAAAAAGAAACGATTGCTTTGATCATTGCAGGGTAGGAATTCATTGAAATAGCACCATATAGTGTATAAGAGCTTACATCTAATCAGTGTATATCACTTTAAAGTGAAATGTTTCTGTCTCACAGAAAAACACAAATTCTCAAAGTGTAACACTGTAAATGAAGAGTTCTTCCTCCTTTCTCCACCACCTAAAAATTTGCTGAAGCCTTCATTATTGTTCTAATCAAAATCAATGATACATTATACATTTCTGTCCATGCAATTGTTGCCTGCATGTCATTTAGATGAAAGGAGGAAGAAACTTTGAGTTTCTCTCAGTAAATCCTCACCCTGGAGTTCGGGCACGGACTCTGCACACTGCCATGGCCAGTGATGGTTTCTCCATGTTACGATGCAGCAAAGGAGACTGGGGAACCGTGGGCCCCCTGCAGCCCTGAGCTACGGGACCTCTCAGGACTGGTCATCACGACATCATCTGGGAGACAGGGTGTTCTCTCAGCGTCGGGTCACAGAATTCCCTCAGCACTGATGTCTGGGGAAACCTGAGACACCGTGGTTCTGTAGTCTGGATGATTCTTAAAGCCACATGTGGCCAGACTGATAGGACAATCTGCTTGATTCGACACGACCAGTGATGGAGGAATGAGCCCAAAACTGTCCCCAGACCCATAGGAGCAGCATAAATCTAGCAGAACTAAAAGTCACCAGAGCAGACAAGGGAGCCCAAGGTCACCCGCAAGTCTGGCTGAACCCTTTCCACATTCCTACCAGAACCCAAAGGAACAAGGAAGAAAGAAGCTTCAGGTCCCAAGAGCAGGAACAAAGTGGCACAAGTCTGGTTGTGTGTTCCCTATTCTCTAAGGGCCATTCTCCTGACACATCAGGAAATGTATCAAGTTCGTAATCCCTGTAATTCTTAGCATTGCAGCCAGTACAGAAATCTACCACTGAACCATGCATCTGGACCTATATAAGGGGACCAGGCTCTGTCCCTCTCCAGTCTCTGCTTGAGAAGATCAGCAGGTATCAGCCATGCGGGTCTTGCATGTCATCTTCACTGTCCTCTTGGTATTCCTGCTCACCATTCCAGGTAAGTCAGCCAGGAGACAGGGAATAAGACTGTTCACAGTGGAGGTGAGGGAGAGTCTCTCTCTCTCTCTCTCTCTCTCTCTTTCTCTCGTTTTTTTTCTCTTCCTTCTCACTCTACCTGTCTTTTCCACTTCGTCCACATTACCTTTCTTGACTTTATCAGTTCTACTCTTACTTCCTTCTGGGTCTTTCTCTCCTCTGAGCACATTTTAGACCAAATCTACTGTACTTCAGAGAACCACGTGCCATTTCCTACAACTCGAAACTGCTTCTCAGCACAGTTGCAGGTTTCTGTCTGCTCCTCTGCATCACCCTAATACTTCCCACTGGATAAACGCTATGGAGACTTCTTTTCTTTCCTTTTGTGTATATTGTTAATATTTGGAAATTTTAGCTTTACCTAAACAAAGTAGTATGGAATATAATCTTATAAATCTCCAAAGGGCTGAGCACTGTGGCATCTTAGGAAATCCCAGAGAATAATCGGGCCCATTATTCTCATACATGCGGAGTGGATTGTTCCCTGGACTTTACAGAGGTAGCCCTGTGGACTACCTTGCTCCAGAGCTCTGCTGGGCTCACTGAACAGGGCAGCTTTCCAAACCGTATGTCTGAACTGTATTTGGTCCTTGACATCATGGAAATAGAATGAAAAGAATGAGCAAATAGAAAATGGAAGGAATGAAAAAGGGAAAGTGGAAGGAAAATGGAATAGAAAGAAGCTGAGGGAAACCCAAACCTACAACCTGAGATTGTGAATCAACTTGGCTCACATGGAAAAAGCCTCCTCTTGTCAACTTCATGTGTGGCTTCAGTGTTAGGAGGCTCTGAGAGATGCCAGAACCCTTGCATTATGCTAACGCTTAGAACCGTACAAGGAATGGAGCAGGGCAAAGAGGGAGGGAAAAGAAGAAGCAATGCCATTAAACCACACATACACATGAGAAACAATCTTATTAAAGTTGATTTTCCTTATAAATGAATTCATTCAACTATAAGTTATAGGCTCTAAATTCTCATTAAATAATTTCAATATTTGCAGCTGTATTCGTTTTGTTCTTACCTCAGGTCAACTAACTAAGCAATCAAATGAGCAGGAAGACATAGAGTTACTTAGGCCACTGCTGACCACTTCAGTGTGGAAACCGCTAGCATGCATGCCCAGAAGTGGGGTCACTGACAGGCAAACTTCACTGGCCTAACTGCCTTGCAGAGTTTCTGCCCAACCTGAACTAGGTGCCACAGATCAGAATCTTTGACATCAGATTCAAAGAAAACAGAGTATCGGTGCAAAGCAGCAGTGTCAGGCCGTGTTGATAATTGGGTAAAAATGATCCTTAAGTCATGCTGCATTCTCCTGGTGGAATAAACCCCAGCCTTGATTTTAAAGAAAAATGCTATTGTAAAGAAAAGACCAAACCACATGGGTTTGTGTCTTTTTTGGAATGATTTTTCATGTATAAAACTCAGTTACCTTTGATTTTGTTTTCTTTTTAGATTCTATTAAAGCTATAAATAATCCTTTCACTTGCTACAAAAATGGAGGCTCATGCACATTCAAATGTGGTAGATTCCAGACACAGATTGGCACTTGTGGCCTGCCTCTGACAAAGTGCTGTCGATGATAGTGAAAAAGACAAGAGCTTGCCTTGACAACGTGGGACGAGAATCTTCTTCCTTACAAACGGCCTGTAAAATTAAAGCAAATTAAATCACTTTGCCAAAAACAAGAAATCTTGCCTTTTATTATTGTGATTGTCTTGCAGTTTGAATCACACAAGCCAATATTTGAAGTCTGTAGTCAGCTCTGATCTCTCCAAAGGATAACCGGAGACACCACTGTTGGGGTCTTGTGTGCTTTCCAAGTTTATGAGCATCTGGCCCCATGGTCTTCTCCAGATCATCTTGGTGCTTTCCTATTACTTGGGTTTTCTCCTCCTGCTCCATCTCCCTTACATACCCTTACCCACACTGAACGCTCTCTTTCCAGGGATCCCAACTCCAAGGTCACTTCCTCCGAGAAGCAGAGAAAGTGACCGCTCCATCCTCTGTGCTTCATAACTGCTCATTTTCCTTCAGCTACTGATGCGTATTCAGTGGCATCTTGTGCACACAGGGGTGGATTGTAGTTCTCTCCTTGGGTGGAAGTTCTCAATGAGTACAGAGTTTGTCTTATTCCTTAATGCACTCACCATTCACTGGAGACCTTACCACAATTATTATAAGTTCAATAACAAAGGTAAGGCATAGTAAGGTTTCCTTAAATTTACTTATAATAGGATATAAACTAATGATGTGTGTCTCGGTTTCTTTTTTGGGCCATCTGACCTCCAAAGTTAAAGGATGAAAGATTTATTTCAGCTCAGTTTATAAAGGATTCAGTCTGTGGTTGGCTGCCTCCTAGGCAGGGTGACATAGCAGATGGGTATCACAGAGGAGAAACTGTCCATGCAGTGCAGGCAGAAGGCAGTGAGCAGCAAGCAGCAGCAGCAGCAACAGCGTGACTTCTTTCTGTTCCTTTGTATTCCATCCAGGTTGGAAGTTACAGATTGGTGCCACCCATACCTAGGGATGGGTATTCATTTTCCACACTCCTAATCCCAATATCATGACCTAACTCCACATTTACACACCCTAAATACAGCCACTTCCAAAAAGCCCCATCTAGAGTGTAAGACTTTGGGGGACATCTAGATAAAGGTGATAACATTCTTCCCCTGCTATCCAAAAGATTCATGTGCTTACCTTTATATAATAGCCATTTAGTCCATCTCTAAGGATTGCCAAAGTTCTAAAAGTGTCAACATCAAATATCCAAGTCCAATCTTTGGTAATTGAAACATTTTCAGTTCAAAATAGATGGGTTGTTTTCCAGTACCCAGAAGTAATTGCTTATATAGAAGAGAGATGAAGCTTAGTATACTATGGCTATCTCATTTATTCTTATCCTCTCAGAGGAAGATAAAGCATTCTTTAGTAGAAACTTCTCTTTCTTGGAGAAATATTTTGGACTAGTCAGGTTTTCTGGTGCTGTGAAAAAATATCTAGCCCTTACTACTTAAAGAGCAGTCTGTTTTACTTTATATCACCAAGCATTAAGTCCACAGTTGCTTGGCAACAAATTAATACTTAGGTGGCAGAGAAAGCCACTTAGCTCATGGCATCTAAAAAGCAGGACACACAGGTGGATCTTGGGATAAGAATAAACCTTTCCAGGTCCACTCCCACCAACCAAACTCCAGAACGTTCCCATGTCTGACTATCATATCCACTCATTGCACTCAAAACTGGACAAAGCCACTGACTAGTGCAGAGCATTCATGATTAAAATATCCCAAACACTTTGCAAACACGTGAGAATTTTGGAAGGCATTTTATATTCAAACATAACTTTCTCATCCTTGCCTCAGAAGCCTCAAGTCCATTTCACAATGCGAAATGCATTAATCCATGTCTATTAGTATGATACTCTTAAGAGCTCCAGTGCTGTTGAAAGTGCCGGTGTCATGTCTTCCATGAGACTGAAGGCAACCTCAGCTGTCAGTCACAGCAAATATCAGCAGAGAAAGTGAAATATGTCCAGTGCACAATAGCACAGGACAAATGTTCCAAGTCAGCAAATGAGAAACAGTGGGTGGAAAGTAATGGTCCAAAAGCAAGGCCTTAATGCAGAAGGGCAAACATTACATTTGGTAGCTCCCTGTCTAGTACCTGGGGCCAATTATGGCAAGATTTGAGCTCTGAGGGGCCAAAGTGGACCATTCTCTATGGAATTACTGGCCTCTCTCATTGGCTGGCTCAGCTCACGGCCTGAAGGTTTTCTGTGCAAAGGTTTTGCATTTCTGCTTTGTCAAACTCATTAGGATCAACAGTGCTACTTTTTCCTCACTCACCCAGCTTCTTGCCTGCCTTTGAGTGTAGATTTCCAGGATTTTAAAACTCTCCTTTGAAATACAGATGGAAGCCACTAGGACCTGGTAGCTGTTTCCTTCTGCATGCCTCCAAATGTTATGTCTTTCTTTGTTGGTAAGTTTTTTTTATTACATTTTCAATTAAATAGCTGATATTGTGTTATTCAAAATTGCTATATCTTGTTGGTTGAGCTTTGGTAGTTCACATGTTTCTAGAAATCTGTCCATTTTGTCTGTGTTTTCCTCTCTATGTGAGTAGAGATTTTCAAAGTAGATATTCATGATCTTTTGAATTTCCATGGGATCTGTAGTAATTTCCCCCTTTTCAGTCCTTATTGCATGAATCTGGGTTTTTTTCTTTCTTTTTCTTTATAAGGTTAGCTAGAAGTTTGTTAGTTTTGTTTATTCTCTCAAAAAACAAGCTTTCTGATTCATTAAATCTTTGTACTGTTTTTTTAGTTTCAATTGCATTGATTTCTGCTCTAATCTTTACAATTTCCTCTCTTCTATGAGCTTTGGGTTTAACTTGATCTTCTTTTTCTAGAAGCTTGTGATGAAGCATTAGGTTGTTTATTTGTGTTCATCCTCTTTTCTTGATATGACAATTTATTGCTATATATTTCCCTCTTAGGACCGCTTTCATTGCATCCCACAGATTACATATGTTGTATCCGCATTTTCATTGAATTGTAGGTATTGCTTTATTTCTTCTTTAATTTCATCTGTAGACCACTGGTTGTTTAAAAGGTTGTTAATTAATTTCCATATATGCATGCAGGTTTTGCAATTTCTTTTGCCATTAATTTCCAATTTCAGTGCACTATGGTCAGATATTATGCATGGGAAAATTTCAATACATTTGCATTTACTTAAGAATGTTTCATGGGATTATATATGGTCTGTTTTGGAGAAAGACTCATGTGCAGCTGAGAAGAATGTGTATTCTGATGTGGTTGAGTGGAACACTCTGTAAACATCTACTACTCGCAGGTATGATTCAGTTCTATTAGTTCTTTGCTGACTTTTTGTCTAGTTGATCTATCTCTTTGTGACAAGGGGCTGTTAAGGTCCCCTGTAATAATTGTGCTCTTGTGTATTTGGTTTTTCATGTCCTTTGGTATCTGTCTTATATAGTTGGGTGCTCCTGTGTTTGGTGCATATATATTTATAATTGTTAGTTCTTCATCTTGGATTTTTCCACTTATGAGTATGTAGTGACCTTCTTTGTCTCTTTTAATCATTTTAAGTTTGAAATTCACATTGTCTGCAAATTGAATAGTTACCCCTGCTTTTTTCTGGGTTCCTGTTGCATGGAATACTATTTTCCATCCTTTGACTTTTAATCAATGAGTTTCCTTTTGGGTCAGATGTGTTTCTTGTATAGGTCCCAGCTCCTGAAACAACACTCTGCTATCAACTTATGAACCAGTTTAGCCTCTGATGTACATGGTGCCAGCATGATCCAACCATCTTCAAAGGCCTCACGTCTGGAGAGCCTAATCTCTTGGGGGCTATTTCAAGTCTAAGTCACAACATTCTCTAACATGAACCCTGAAAATGCCCTGAGGACTAGGCTAGACAGAAAAAAACACACAATAGGAGTAGAGGTGAAATTCATACTCTTGTGCACATGAATTTTTAAATGACAGTGCTTCACTGTCATAATTATTTAAAGCATAGGCGTCATAAGAGAGGATGAGTAAGGCTTAATGAAAAACACAAGAAAGATAAGAACTGCTAACTTAATCTTTAAAATCCAATACAGTTCCTTTCTAAGAAGAAGCTTAAGATTTAACAGTTCTTAAAATGGCTTGCTGAAATAAGTAGAGAAAGGACCACTTGACTGAGTGTGTAGCTCTGACATCACATGGAACAGGATGAAAAGCAACAGCAATTTATTCCAAGTCTTTTCTCCGTTCCTTCAGAGTGAGTCTCATTTATATACAGCTGTGTCTTTTCATTAAGCCTTCATTTAATCTACTTCTGGGTAAATACAATTCTGATTATTAAATGCCTTGGATTTCTTAAGCATTCAAGATGAAAAAAATAAATGAGATCCTGTTATAATAAATGTATAAATATATCTGATAGGAGGTTCTAGCACAGGTTCAAATTAAATTACCAAGAGATTCTGTGCTGGAAATAAATGGTAGTACAGTACTATTCATTTTTTATAAATGTAAAGTACTAAAAAATCTCATACTCAATAAAATTTAAAAATTAGATATCCTAACTACTCAAACTCACTCAGTGCATTTGGATCCTGTGTAGGCAGAGCCTGTTTTCTGGTACTTAGAAGTAAGTGCCTGAGTAGCATAGAGATGAAGTTTGTCACCATAAATAAAATAGTTACTAAGATTATTTCATTCATTCTTATTCTCCATGGAGATGGTAAAACTGTCTTAGGGAAAAACTGCTCCTTTCTTGGAAACATTTGTTCGTAGACATGTCTCCTGCCTGTTATTCAAACAGAGGCTATGAATTACAAAGGTAGTCCAGGTAAAGTAACAGTGGCAACTATGAAAATGTCTATACAGGTAACAGTTTCCCTTGGGGGCTTTAAAACTGCACCATCTGTCATCGTAAGGTTGAACTGTGGTTTGGAGCCTGTGCATATTAGTGGAAAGCACTTAGCAGCTGTGGAGGAGAGGCAGAGTCCGAGGAGGAGGAAGAGGATGAGAAACTCTTAAGTGTATCTTGGAAAGCGATTTGCTCCTAGAGGTGGTAGCAAGGTTCCACAGAAAACAGTAAAACCAGCTGCTGACAAAGATGAAGATGATGATTATTTTTGATGATGATAATTTTGATGATGAAAAACTGAAGAGAAGGTGCCAGTGAAGATATTGATATGAGATTCTCCTGCCAAAAATGCACAGAACATCAAACCAGAATGCAAAAGACTCAACACCATCAACATCAAGATCAAAAGGCCAGGAATCCTCAAAAACAGGAAGATTTTTAAAACACTTGAAGGACCTAGTTACATAAAAGATGTTAAAGAAAAAATGCAAACAAGTACAGAAAAAGATGGTTCTCTCAAAAAGTAGAAGCTGAGCTCAACGGTACCAATGCCCCCATCTGCTGGTGCTGACTTTCAGCATTAGTCAACCTTCCTAATACTGTAACAAAAGTCCTTGACACCTGTAACTTAAAGGAAAAAAGGTTTATTTTGGCTCATGTTTCAGAAAATTCCATCCTTGATGGGTTTGCTCCCAGAAAAAGTATACATCAGTGGAAATATAAAGTAGGCAATATTGCTCATCTCATTGCAGTAGCAAGAAGGGTGAGAAAAAGGCTGGGGACAATAATACACCCACCCTTCCAGACCAAGGCCTCAGTGACCCACTGTCTCCAAAGAGGCCCCACCTACTACCCTGGAAGGATCCAGTGATAAGATCATTGTTTAAGAGGCCAGATTTACAGTCATGAACTGGTACGGTCAGCCATCCTGCATGTTCGGTTGCCCTCTCATGGTTACAGGGACCAAGATTACAAAGCCGTGAAGCAGTTACAGAGCTAGGCAGTTTCAAAAGAACAAAGTTTGTATTTTTTTAAGACCAATATTCCTGATACAGTTTTCCCCCCTCCCATTTCCCCCTTTTGTTGTTACTCAGAAAAACCTTTTTCAGTGCTGCTTCTACCTAAAGCTGCATAAGAAGGGGCAGCTCTTGGGGCCATTTGGAAACCTATGATGTTGATCGGTTCTGAAACAAAGTGAGTAGTGCAATTAATCAGGCAGGGCCCTATTGTGATAATTAACATAACAGCTGTCAGGAGTCCCAAAAGGGGCCTTAGCCAAGGTCTCGGGTCAGATAGGCCTTGGAACTGTCCCTGCTTCTCATCTCATCCTTGGGCCCGGTTATCTAATGTCTCTTGCAATTGCTGCAGACCTTCTCTGACTATTGCAGACTTACTAGCACAGAAACAGCAGTCTCCCAGGGCATTGGTAATTCTTCCTTGTTGTAAAAAGACAAAATCTAAGCCCCTTCTATTTGGGGGAATGACTTCAGCAAGAGAGTCTATTTGGCCCTGTTACAGTAACGTTGTATCATGTAGACCTCATAGTTCCTGATGGGTGGCCTCAGCTAATTCGTTTAGCTCCTTTCTCCTGGTGACTAGAGCAGCTGTTCCCTGCTGGACTGACCCGGCTAGGCTCATCCCACCCAGGACTGGAACAGCCCGGATGGCCCCTTAGACCTGTGAGAGGCCAGCAGGCCAGGATGCTTACTCCTTCCTCCCCCTTAAAGGCTAGGATTGTGGTAAGATGGTAACAAGGGCACAGGCGCCTTTTGGGGCACTGTCCAGTAACGTTTTTACCCCATCAGGACAGGAGACATGGGTATTGTTGGGGTGGCCAGGCTCCTACTGGGGTGACCGATGGCCTGACTGTGTGGATGCATGGTGGAGGTACCTGGTGGGAGGACACAAGTTACCTTTCATAAACAGGTAGAGAAGCTAAAGCAGCAGCTGAGTTTTTATGTTCATGTGAGCCTTTTTGAGGATGTGCTTAGGTAGGAATTCCATAGTAAAAGGGAGGAACAGACCTAAGATGAAGCCAGCCATCAGAAGTATCATCAGGACAGGGTGTGCAGTCCACAGCCTATGTCCCATGTCAAGGAATCAGGACGGGTTCTGTTGTTTCATTTTCATCTTGCTCAGCTCACTGAGGGGTGACCGTAAGGTAGTCTGTTCCCATCACCTTGGGAACTGTGGGCAAAGGTAATCACTGGATGTTGAAACCACCTGCTGGATCTTTTCTTGGAGACCACAGTCACATTCCCCAAGTGTGACCAGGGTACCAGGAGGGATCACTGAGGTCAGTAAGAGAGAGAAACCTCAGATTGCATGAGGCTGGTGCACGTGTTTGGTCCTCTGCTTCCTTCAGGCCAACAGCAAAGGATCGAGTGACATTACCCTCCCCCAAAGGGAGGCTGTGGACGTGCGTTCACAAGAGGGGTGGTTCTATTCCTGTACCCTGTGTGTCCATACCTGTCCCCAGGGCCACCAGAGCAGGTTCCCCTTGAGATCCACTGGGCCCTTTTTGACAAAGGGGCATCCATGTGTCTGAAATGTTAATAATTTGGCGAAGATCAAATCTGATAATTACTGGGCCTTGTCCATTCCAGACCCTGGACTGAATTTCCTCCCAGATGTCAGTATTTACCAGACAAAACTCAACCAGAGCTTGGGTTGTGGGAATCTGACTTCCCACGGTTAAACTGAACAGAGCCAGAGTCCAAGCCCCAACATTAAGCGGCTGCATATTAGTAACAACAACCATTTTCTAATTATAATTCATAGCTCCAGGATATCTCTAGACAAGGAAGACAGTATAAAACAGCAAATCCAATCAACAAAAGCAGGTACAGAGTGAGGGAAAGAGCCTTACTGGTTCCCATCCACTCTTCCGGGACAGCTGTCCATAAGGCCAAGGCAAAGGTTACAGCCAGCAAGAGGAAGGGAGGAAGAAACAAGCTGACTAACACAGCTAACAGCGGCATAGACCGAGGCTGATTTAGCAGTGGAACAGTAAGGGTTCAGAAGCTGATTCCCAGCAGCCGCTCCTCCATGTGTGATTCGTGACAGTGCTTTACCCAAGCGTGGGCCAAATTCAGAGGGGCGATCACCTGATCAGCTGGGGAAGCCCGAGCACCATTGGTCCCACGCAGGCTCCTTCCTGTTGCGCCCACCTGCTTTCTTCCTTGGAGTAGCAGAGGGGCTCCCTGCAGAGTCTGAGGAAGGCATCATCAAGCTGGGCTTCCCGGTTCTGTTTTAAATCATTTGTCCCCCCGTGGAGCCCTCAGCTGCCAATTTCATGGCTTCCTCTGTCTTGTGATTTCCCAGAGAGAGAGTGTCTTTCACTTTCTGGTGCCCGTTACAGTGGGTAATGGTAACCTTTTCAGGTTTCCAAATCTCAGTCAGGAGTCGAGAGGTTTCATCCTTGTTTCTAATTTGTTTTCCTTGCTCTGTGAGGAGTTCACATCCCTTGTATCACATCCCGCAGACATGAAGAGTAGCAAAAGCATACCTTTCTACCGCCAGTCAGTAGAAATGCTTACTTTCTTTCCTTGTGTTATGGCCCCTAACCCAGCTTGCTGAGGAAGAGGCCCAGCTAGGAGCGCCTCCTCCTCCACAGTAACACCTGCATATCCAGCCTGATGCCTCCCACCCTTGGCTGAGCGGCTTCCACTCCCCATCCGGGCATGCTCAGCGTCAGACCAGGGCTCCAGCTGTAGATCTGGTCAACTTGCAAAAAGCTCATCAGATGGCTATGATGTGTGTGTGTGTGGGGGGGGTAATGTAAGTAGGCACAAAGGTAGCTGGATTTAGAAGTTTAATCAACTGAAAAGACTGCTTTTCACAAAAAGTCTTTGATATTGGGCAACGTGGCTATTGGAAGGCCACAGAGGCCCCTGTGTAGTAACTCCAGAACAGCATGTGGGACTTGAACTGTCAGATTTGGTACTAGAGTCAACTTGTCAGCTTCCGTAATCAAAAGGAGAAATTGCCGCCAGTGCTCGCAGGCAGGGATGCCAGCCCTTAGCACAGAGTCTACATCTCTGACAAATATGCAGTAGGCCTCTCCCACGGGCTGTCAGGACTCCCGATGCCGCATGTCTTCATTCATAAACAAGCACGCTGAAGGCTTAGGTTACCTCAGGGATGCCCGGAGCTGGGGCTGTGGGCAATGCTTGCTTTATAGCCTAGAAGGCTTCAGTTTGCTCTAAAATCATTCTCCTTTCCTGTCAGCACGTCACGCAGGGGCTTATCTTGGAGAATCCAAGTGTCTTTTGTTTTCAGGTCTTGGGATGGAACAAATGAATTCTTTCCTCTCTGGGCCCAGGTGTCTGAGTCATTTTTCTAAGTCAAATCCCAAGCAATGCACCTTCTGTTTTATGTATTTGAGCCTTCTTCCAGGAGCATTTATAGCCTATGGCCAGTAGGTGGCAGAAAAGGACTTGTGTTCCCTTGCAGCAATCTGATCTAGCTGCCCTCCAAATCACTGTAACACTGACATAATGCAGGAGGGTGCAATTAAAGTCTATTCTGTGGAAATTGGACTAGATCAGCAGCCAGTGCTTCCCCCAAAAGTTGGTGGGGGGGGGTCTTGAAACCTCATGGAAGGTAAGTCCAGGTACATTAGCCTTTCCGTCCTGTCTCTGGGTCCTCCCAGTCCAAGGCGATATGGGTTGGCTGACAGCTATGACCCACAGACAGAAGAAAGCATTTCTTAAATCCAGACAGATGAGCCATGCAGCATCACGAGGAAGTGGACCCAGGAGGGTAGAAGGACTGGGGACCGCCTAGTGCGGAGTGTGGTGGTGGGGTTGATGGCACAGAGATCCTGTACTGGTCAGCAGTCTTTGTTGGCCTTTTTGCTGGAAGGAGAGGAGAGGTGCAAGGTGATTGGCAGCCTATCAAGATTCCAAACAGTTTCAAGTGAGGGATGTAGGACTGGATGCCAAACTGAGCCCCTCATGACACTGTGTACTGCTTTACAACAATAGGGGTTGCACTGGGGCAGGGTAAGATTCCCAAAGGGGCAACATTGATAAAAGCCCTAGGAGGAGTCTCTTGCCCGTACTTCTAGAAGCAAGTCTCTTAAAATTTCAGGGTTGTGATTACCGGGCATTTCAGGTTGATGTCAGCACCACTGCTCCTCCCAGGGTATGGTCAGAGTCCATACCAAGTTTGGTATCATGGACCCAAGTGCAGAGGAGGCAGGCTGGTTTGCAGCAGAAGAGATAGCTGCTCCCAACTTGGAAAGGTTACACCACAGGAGAGGCATAGAGCGCTCAGGCATTTACAGAAATTCCTGCTTGATAACGTGTCCGCCAATCTCGGGAGACCTTCTTTGGCAGAATTTCTTTTCCGTGGGGGCTCCAGTGGCTCCAATGACTTGGATTTACTGGG
The DNA here is from genome assembly GCA_004027295.1 of Dolichotis patagonum. NCBI lineage: Eukaryota > Metazoa > Chordata > Mammalia > Rodentia > Caviidae > Dolichotis > Dolichotis patagonum. Next base: position 77,713 of record PVJX010004499.1, read on the forward strand.
AGGTTAAGGGGGCAACAGGCTGAGTCACAACTGAATGTTCAGCCCTGCTGTTCAACATAAAGTCATGGTTTTCCCCTGATTCTGGCAATGACTGGGCTCCCGGCGGCCCAGTCTAATTGAGCCCGATCTGTCCCATTCATTGTTGTCATCAAGACGGGGGGGGGGGTTTGGATTGAGTTGGGCCTGGGTAATCATATTTCTCTGTGTCCCTCAGATGGAGGGGACATTTATTTTTCCATTGCTCAAACTGCTTACATTGATCAGCTGTTAAGGAGTAGGGTCTGCCACCAGTTCTAGGCTATGAGGCTTGAAGGGCCCCCTTATATTGGTTGCCATGGTGGAAATGGCCTTAGTGGGACACTTCCAGAACAGGCTTCCTCAGCATTGCAGCTAGAAAGGCAGCTTTCTGTGGGCTTTGTGATCTGCCTCAGCGTTGCTCCTTTTTTCCTTCCCTTTCTCAGTTTACAAAGACCTTATGAGAATCTGAAGTACTTAGGTAACATTTGTGCCACCAAAGCCATCAATCTTTTGGAATTTTCTTCTACTGTCAGAGGGCTGACTGTGCAACAAAAGCAGCATTGATTGCAAGCCTGCAGGAAAATATAATTCCTTCTATATTGTTTGTGGGATTGTAAACTGGTACAGCTACTATGGAAATAAGTATGGACATTTCTCAAATAACTGAGACTGGACATTTCATGTAACCTAACCAGTCCTCTCCTAGGTATCTTCCCTGAGAACTAAAGACATCATGTAGTAGTAATACATGCCTGGCCATGTTTATAGCAGCACATTTTACAATAGCTTGGAGCCTTTTAGGGTCTGTGGGGGACTGGCAAGGGGTGACGGAGAGACGACTCCGGCAATCAGGCTGATAGCGCAGATCCAATTTTATTGAGAAAGTGAAGGAGTATATATAGACTGAAGAGGGAGGGCGGAAGTGAGCTTAGCGAAGGGTGGGATTGAGCTTCAGGAAGGGTGGAAGTGGGCTTAGGGAAGGAGGGGATGCACTGTGGGGCAGGCTCCAAGTGGGGCAGCCTTGGCAAGGATGCTCTCCTTGGTGTGCCAAGGAGCTGAGAGTCTGAGTGTGCTCAGACTCTCTCTTCTGCCAGGGGGGCCAGCCAGACCTCAGGACCTCGACCTCCCACAATAGCTAAAGCTTTGAAGCCACCTATGTGTCCAAGAACAGATGAATGGATGAAGATGTGGTGTTTATATGGAATGGAGTTCTACTGTGCTATCCAGGAGGATAAATTGGAGTCATTTGTAGAAAAATAGATGCACCTTGCTGCCATAATGTTAAGTAAAATAAATCAGACCCAGAAGTTTAAATATTGCATGACTTCTTTCATATGAGAAACCTAAATTATAAATAAATTAAAGAGCATATAAATGATAGGAAGATAGATTTTCTTTGCAAATTAGGAATAGTTGGCTAAGAGATGGAGGGCGGAGGAGGGGACGTAAAAAGAAGAAGGTGTGTAATGTACGTGATCCAAAGCCCCAAAATGAATGTAATTGTTATATACTGAAAGCAGTTACTAATAAATTGTTTTTAAATTTAAAAGAGCTTTGGGGGGCAAAAAAGCAACATTGAGCATCTGTTAATTTTGGGAGCCTTGGGGTCAAAGGGTGTGTAGACCAAGTAGGTTTCAAAGAATCTCTCATAAAATCTTGCTGGGCTTTCCCTGTGTTCCTGGGTAACTTCAGTAACCTTGGACAGATTTATTGGCTTTTTGCCTCCTTCTCTGAGTTCTGCAAGGAGAGCAATGTGGTACTGATCTAAGTTCTCAAGACCTTCTTCCATCTTACTGTCCCAATTTGGATGTGCTGAGGGGAGGACTGTGCCAACCCAAGAGTCAGGGTCATCCATGGTGGCAGGGACTTTTGATCTTCACCAGGCTTGGGCCCCATCTAAAATGCAGCAGTGTTCTTTAGTGTTAAACTGAGTCAAAAAGAGTAGCTGAAAGTCATCCCATGTTGGCAAGTGGGTTTGGAAGACGGATAGGGGTCTGTCACCACCTGAGGCTTCTCCAAATAGGATGGGTTGTGATGTTTCCAATTTAAGAGATCAGTGGAGCTGAGTGACTGGTAATGCACCACAAGTGACTGGTTGAGTGCACCTCGCTGAGCTCCAGGGTAAACATGAAGCAGCAGCTAGAGATGATCAGTGACCTCAGACTGAGTGGCAGAGTCGAGTTGGTGACTGATAGGACTACAACCCATCTCCATGATGTCAATGTGTCTACCAATGTTGGTGTGACAAGAAGGGGAGTCAACTGGGGATTCAGGAGATGCATCAGATATTATTTGCCATGAAGCTGTGGAGTCAAGGGAAGCAGAAGGCTGCAAAACAGGAAACAGGACAAACAGTGAGGCTGTAGGGTCTGGGAGAGCAAGAGACTGTGCCACAGGAGACAGAGCTGACAATGGGGGTGCCACAGCTGGATGAGCAGCTCGGGGCTGATGAATGTAAGCAGAGGGCAGGTCAGACGGACTCAGGGGCCCCTGGGAGAATAGGATAAAGCTTTTCTGGCTTGATCTGAATCTGAGAGCCTCTCAGATTGTGGATTTGCTTTTGACAACCAAGATGACTTTCTTGCCACACAGGACATAGGTGTGGAGTCATGGAGAGAGGTGCTGAGACGGGTTGAGCCAAGAGTCAATATAAGGGAACTGGTCCAGGATGGCCTCACTCACTGGGCTCCATCACCTTGACCCAAATCCAACGAACAATTTCAACATCAAGTGCCCCTTCAGGAGGTTGGTGGGGGAAAAGATTTGGCCCTTCAATTTCACAAAAGGTGCAGAGCTTCTGAGGTTTTGTTTTCACTGTGTACTCATCAGAAAATCCTCTTTGGAAGTTTTTCATCATACAATCAAGGACCATGGGTTTACTCTGACTTGCACCAATTCTATCTCCCTATAATGTATGCTGTGTACCCTTGAATGATGGTGGGTGCCCATCAGAGAGACCATTCCACTACTTGCCTGGCTGTGTTCCTCCCAGGGACTCAGGCATGACTTAGCTATGGAAGATACAAGTCTTCCACTGTGCTGTATGTCAGTCACCATGGAACTGCAGGTGAGGGTCCAATCGGCCACCACAGCCAGTGTTTCCCAGTCTTGCTGCACAGACGGAGCAGCCTGTTGTTCATGCTGGGCATTCCACCCACTCGCATTCAGCAGCACTCAGAGGTTAAACATCCAGTCCCTCTTCCCTTGAGGGTAGCCTTAACTATGAAGAGGTGATCAAACCCTTCTTCTGCTTGAAGTGAGCAGGACTGACAGGAAGACTAAGTAGGGTCCCTCTGGGAGTTTTACTTTACCCAATGGCCCAAACTGAATGCATTTTTCCCCTCTTTTGGGTCGGACAGGGACCACTAGCACTGAACAAAGGCCTCCAGTTCAAGCCTCTGAGGGGACTCCAAGGAAATCTAGAGCAGCAGCCTGGCAAGGTCTCTGCTGTCGGTGTCAGGCCACAGCCACGGCCTAAGTGGCCAGGATGGCTTCCTGGTCAGGGAAACTTGAATGTTGCTTCCCAGCAAAACTGAGTCTGGGAAAAGAATGACACCTGAGGAAGTCAGGGGGCAGTGAACAGCTTTACGCTGGTGGTCCTGACCAGGATAACTCCCAGCAAAGCCAGGTACTATTTACTTGTGGGTAGCACTTTCATGTGATGCATAAGCAGGGGGTACAAAGGAGGTGCAAAGGTGAGGCAGACACCCTGAGAGTTCTGGTTAGCTAGCAGGGTGAGATCATTGGTTGCAAGGCTAGACTAATGGTCATGAAGTTGGTACAATCCGGCATCCTGCATGTTAAGTTACACTCTCTCTGTTACAGGGGCCAAGAAAGCAATTACAAAGCCATGAAGTGGTTACAGAGCTAGGCAGTTTCAAAAGAATAAAGTGTTTTTTTAAAAAAATAAAAACAATTTTCCTGGTACAATTTTTTTTTTCCTTTTCGCTATCACCTTCCATAACCTCTGAAGATATGAAACTTTTGTGGCACATTTAAATATAGACCATAATTTTCTCTAACACAGTCATTGCAAATGCCCTGAAATGTAGGCAGCACTAAAACTGCACCAGAAAATGTGCTGGGTCTTCTATGTAGAGCATCACATCATCTGCAAATAGTGATAATTTAACTTTTTCCTTTCCTGTTTTTATTCCTTTTATTTCTCCTTCTCTGGGGTTACAATAGGAATATAGAAGAAACTCCCACTTTTCTATCATGACATGTTGTTGTTATTATATTATTATATTATTTTATATTATTATTTTATTTTATTTTATTTTATTTTACTATTTTTTGGAACTGGGGATTGAATTTACTACCTTGAACTTTCCAAGGAGGCACTGTGCTGATGAACTATATCCCTGGCCCATACAACGTATTAGTTTTATAATAACTGTAAACATATGAGTCATTAAAAAGTAATGAGTAAATATTAGTGCAAAAGATGAGATAATAACTACTAATTTAATTCAATGTTTGAAATCCAATTAACATCACAACAAAGTGAGATTTATCCCAGGAATACAGGGATGGTTTAACATACGCAAATCAATAAATGTGATACAATACCATCAACAGAGTCAAAAACAAAAACCACATGATTTCTCAATAGACACAAAAAAAAAGCCATTGATAAAGTCCAACACTTGTTCATAATAAAAACCCTACAGAAACCCAGAATAGACAGTATGTACCTCAATATCATAAAGGCCATTTATGACAAAGCAACAGCCAACATTATACTAAATGGACAAAAACTGAAAGCTTTCATTCTAAAATCAGGAATGAGACAAGGATGTCCACTATCACCACTCTTATTCAATGTACTTCTGGAAATATTAGCCAGAGCAATCAGAGAAGAGGGAGAAATAAAAGGAATAAAATAGGAAAGGAACAAGTTAAATTATCACTATTTTCAGATGACGTGATGCGCTACACAGAAGACCAAAAACTCCATTAAAAGACTACTAGAGGTAATAAACAAATTCAGCAGTGTAGCTGGATACAAAGTCAATACTCAAAAATCAATAGTATTCCTGTACACAAACAAAACACTCACCAAGAGAGAAATGGAAGTATTGCCTTTCACAATAGCATCTAAAAAAATGAAATACTTATTAATCAACCTAACCAAGAATGTGAAAGACCTAAATGCTGAAAATTACTGTACTCTAAAAAAGGAGACTGAAGAGGATGTTAGAAAATGGAAGGATATTCCTTGCTCTTGGCTAGGAAGAATCAACATTGTACAAATGGCCATCCGCCCAAAACTCTTATAGAGATTTAATGCAATCCTGATCAAAATACTATTAACACACCTTATGAATACGGAGAAAATGTGCCTAAAATTCATTTGGAAACAGAAGAAACCTAGAATAGCAAAAGCAGTTCTGGGCAACAAAGGCAAGGAGTCATTTCAAATTCCTAACTTGAAATTATACTACAAAGTTACAGTGATAAAATCATCATGATACTGGCAAAGAAGTAGACTTGAGTATCAATGGAACACATTAAAAGATGCAAACACAACTACAAAAACTCTCAGCCACCTTATATTTGACAAAGGGGCTGAACATGTTCACTGGAAGAAGGATAGCCTCTTTAATAAATGGTGTTGGAAAAATTGGCTCTCCGCATGCTGAAGACTGAAACTAGACCCATGCCTATCACCATGCACTAAACTAAGTCAAAATGGATTAAAGATCTAAATATTAAAACAGAAACACTAAATCTACTAGAAGACAATGTAGGTAGAAGTCTTGGAGAAATAGGGATAGGCAAAGAATTCATGAACAAAACACAAACTGTACAGGAAGTATTTCACAGAGTCAAAAACTGGGATCTCATCTTAAAAAGTTTTTGTATTTCAAAAGAAATCACCAACAAAGTGAAAGGAAAATCCACAGGATGGGAAAGAATTATAGCCAGCAGTCCCATAGACAAAGGACATATCCAGAACATACAAAGAATTGAAAAACATCAAGCAAGCCACCCAAATTCAAAGACCCTCTCCAAAAATGAGCATCGGTCATGAACACACAGTTTTCAGATGAAGATATACAACTGGCAAACAAATACATAAAGAAATGTTCACTATCACTGGTCATTCAAGAAATGCGAATTAAAATAGAGTTGAGATTTCATCTCACTCCAGAAATAATGGCTGCCATCAAGAAATCAACTGATAACAAATGTCAGTGAGGCTGCGGGGAAAAAGGAACACTGCTCCACTGTTGGTAAGAGTGTAGACTTGTGCAGCCACTGTGGAAATCAGTATGGAGATTCCTCAAAAAACTAGGATTGAAAGTTACATTCAATTGAACTATTCCCCTCCTGGGTATTTTCCTAGAAAAATTGAAAATGTCATGTCTCAGCAATATATGTGCACCCATGTTTATAGCAGCACAATTTGTAATATCTAAATCTTGGAAACAACCAAGATGCCCATCAACTACAGAATGGATTAAAAAAGATGTGGTATTTTTATACAATAGAATATTACTCAGATATAAAAAAATATGATCTTGAGGCATTTATAGGTAAATGGAGACAACTTGAGACCATCCTCATAAGTGAAATAAATCAGACTCACATTTGTAAATACCATATTGTCTCTCTAGTATAAAAATTAATAATAAGAAAACTGATAGAGAAATAAGATCCAAAAATAATAGACATTGTGATAATGAAAGGGAAAGAAAGTGCTCTAAAGTATATAACTATGTGTGTTTAAGTGTGCAAGGTAGGTAACCATACTACTAAATTTTGTTAGTTCATCAAACAGAATGGTTTGTACTGTTATTGTTTGATTGTCCACTTTTTATGCTTTGATTTTGTGACTTGAGCAACTACTTCTAAGATAACAATATGTAATTTATCAACTACTGATTTCTTTCTTTTTTAAAAAAATTCTGTACCATTTCTACCTTTTTTCTTTTTTGCTTTTTTTCTCTGAATAAAAATTTTTAAAAAATAATAAATCCAATAGAGCCCCTCCCCAAGCAGGGCCCAAAGATTGTACATTAAAAGGTTTTGCTCTAATAAATAGTGACAGAACAATCTGACTCAATGTGTAACTTCAGATGTAAAGTGGGCCTGTGGTCAGGGGGACAATTATGAAGCCTCTACCTGGACAGAGGAGAAATGTAAATACTGACCATAGACTACATTATCCAATCAATCATTCTTTTTACCTTTATAAATTATGTGCTCATTTTTGTGGCAATTTTACTTTATTCTTAAGAAAAGCTCACTGTGATAATTAGAGTAGGGGTCATGGTATATTGTGGTTTGAATGCTAAAGTCCGTGGAAAGCCATGTGCTAAAGATCGATTGTTATTGAGCCACGATGGAACTGTCTAGAAGCAGGGCCTAGTTGGGGGAAGTTCTTCCACTAGGCATGAGCTGCAGAAGGGGACATTGTGACACTCACCTATCTCCTTCCTGTCTTTCTTGCAGCTGCTATGAGGTGAGCAGCTCTTGTCCACCACATGCTCCCCAACATGATGCTCTGTCTCCCATCGGACTTAAAAGCACTGAGGTCAAACCTTTCCATCATGTGACTTGATTCTCTCCAGTATTTCATCATAGTGATAGAAAACACAGTAACACATGACGTTTGCTTACTTCAAAATAGCAAAGCATATCAGGATTTTTTTTCACATTAAGTTTTTCTTCATAGTTCTTCAGCCTGGAGTGAATGCTCTTAGAGTCAAGCATGAGTGTGCATCATTGCCAACTCAGGCCTCCACAGAAACTGGCAAACAGTCCTGAGGAGGGTGAGGCGCCCTGGTGACTATAGCTCTCAAATCATGGGATTTGTCCATCACTTCGGAGAGCATCCTGCTTCCTTCTATTTCCCACTCCATTAGAAACTTCCTCTTAGTCACAGTGTCACTACCAGTCCCGATGACAGCATGGTCACCAGCCTATCCAGGGAGTATCTGTGATTACAGGGTAGAACAGTAGTTACCAGAGGCTGAGAGGGTGTCAGAAGGGGATACAAGACACTGCCAAACAGGTAGGAAATAAACAAGGATTAAGTCCTGGCAGTGAAAGTGCACACCAGGATTACTTCAGTAGTCAACAGTTATTAATAGTTCTACAGTTAACAGTAATCTATTACATATTTCAAAATAGCTAAGAGACAGAATGTGAGATGATCCAAATCAACGCATGATAAAACTGATTTGACCATTGCATATTGTATACGTGCATTGAAATATGACCCTGAATTACATAAGGATATACAATGACTGTGCTCCAATTTTAAAAAAGCTCTCTAACTAGCAGGAAGCTGTGGGCCTGTAATGGATGGCATGTAAGTGAAGAAGACCTCCCGCTGTGTCTGTGCTCCGAGGAACTTGCATGGGCCACTCCCATGGTCCTAATGAGAAATGGTTATGTGTTATAGATTTCTACCTATGAGTTTCCCTCTCTAAATTTAATTCATGGGAAAGAGTATCACACTTCTCAGCTTCTCTCAGAGAAGCATCACCTCCGCCTCCTCACTCCTGCACCAGCTCTGTCTACTGCCATCCCAGCATTGGCATCCCCTGTTACAAAGGAACAGAAGAAAGCCACTGAGAAGTGGGGGAAAGCCACCGGCCCTGAGCTAGAGGACTCCTCCAGAAATGGCACCAACAAAAGCATCCATTTTGTGTGTAGGTGCTGGGAACCCCGATTAGAGTTGGGCAGCAGCATTCAAAGGACATCCAGGATTTCATCAATCGAAGTCTCAGCACCTTGGACCGGGAAGTTTGGAAGATTCCTGGGGCTCATCACGGCCATCTACAGGATGAATCACTCACTCACATTGTCCTGGGTGAGCCCAGAGACCTGCCTGTCTCAGCAGCTTCTTTCCAGTGCGTTTCTCTGGGGAAGGAAGGGATGCACCTGCTTGACTCAGTGCCTGCCTCGTTGGGTGGACAGAGAGGTTTTTAAAACTTGTTCTATAAATTTTACCATCTTGCAATAAACTGGGGAGATGAGGTCCATACTTCTTTGTGTAGTCCCCATAGCCAAGACCAAGCACATTTTGGGATTCAGAGCATCAGCCCGCCCAGTTTCATCCCAGGCTTTAATACACAGAGATGGAAGAATTAATTTGAAATTGTCTCCAGACTCCCTGAAACAGCAGCAAAGTGGCAGAACTGGGGCTCCTCAGAGAAACAGGTAAGCTCAAGCTGTCCCAGCCTAAGTCTGTGCCCCGTGAACAAGCTCCCCACTGTGCCCTCTCCTCATCCTGAAGTAGCAGAGAAGGAAGTAACTCCTCCTCGTTTCAGCCTGGGAAGAATTTGCATATGGGTGACTGGCTGTTCGTGGGTGGTTCTCTGAGGGATTTCCCCAGACACACCCTGTGAAGATGGTCACCGGTGCAGAACTCTAGTCCAGCTTCCTGGCCCTTTATAAGGGAGTGTACTTCACTGCTTCTCCAGTCTCTGCTTCAGAAGTCCACCAGCCGTCAGCCATGAGGATCCTTCATTTCCTCTTCTCCATCCTCCTCGTATTCTTACTGACGCTGCCAGGTAAGAAGGCAGGGAACAAACAGTTCAAAACGGATGATGAGTCAAATCATGTCTCTATCTCTGTCTCTCTCTCCCTCCTTCACCTCTCTCTTCTATTTTCTGCCCATCTTGTGTCTCAATGTCATTCTCTTTTACATTTTGTTATCTCTGTCTTTCTTTGTCTCCACTTGCTTCCTCAGTTTGTCATTTTTTGAAATACTGCCACCTTGTCATCTTTCTTTCTCTCTCTCCTTTCTTTCCATGCTTCTCTCTCCTCCCTTTTCATTCCCTCGACCCACTTTAGATCAGTTTGTATGGATTGCAGGATAGAACTGAGCACCATTTCCAAAAACTTGAAAGTTGTTTAAGAAAGTTGTGTTTCTTTGTGGTAGAGTGGAACCTCACCGTGTGGAAATACCACATTTTCCTTACCCACTCTTCCTTTGGTGGAAATACATGCTGTTACCATGATCTAGCCAACATAAATTGTGCTGCTGTAAACCTGGCTATGCATATATCCTGGAATATGATGGCATTAACACTTTGAGGATGATACCCAGAAGAAGGAGATTTTAATATTTATGCTAACTTGTTTCATTTATATTATGCCTTCTCATAATTCATTGAAAAGAAAATTTTGGGTTATTATCTGTTCCTTCTGTGAAAGAGAGACTCTTTCAAATAGCTGCTTTGAAGATAACAATACAGTGTATGAGCTATTGTTAGTCTCTTATTATTTTTGCTATAAAATTTTAGGATTTTTTCATTTAAAAATAATTCTCAGTGGGGATTCACACTTCCTTCTCTGCCAACCTGCAGCTTTTAGTTCTGTGGCCTCATTGCTCCGCGTGCGAAAACTGCACATTTTGGGTGAAATCTGTGGTGACTTAGTTTCTTTTCAGATTTTTTTATAAGAAATGTTTACTTTTACATAAAGAATTGCAGAGCATTATCTTGTAGGCATCAAAGGCCAGAGTCTTCTGGAAGCCCAGAGATCCCTATAGAAAGATCCAGAGCAGCCTGCACCTGGGGAGCTGGCTGCTCCTAGGCTTCTGCTGAGGACATCGTCTCTGCAGGGCCACCCCACCCTCCCCGCACAGGGGCAGCTCTCAGCACCGCAAGTCCAGCTTCACCTCACCCTTCTTAGCATGACAAGAGCATCCAGAGAATGAGGAGAAGGAAAGGGCAGTGTGGTTTTCAGGGAGGCACACCTCTGGGGACACAGCTCAGCTTAGCTCCGCAGCACAGTGCCTGCCTGGTCCTAAGTTTGATTCCCAGAACCAAAACAAAGAAAAGAGAAAAACTTTGGAGAGAGGCCTAGAGAGAAGAGGAGGAAAGTGTAAGGTTAGGACCTGGCATCATAAATCAGAAATTATATTGGAAAAACCAGGCTTTCTCAGCTTTGTTCATAAGAACAAGAAGGTTTTTAAAAAAATTATTAGCACACATTTCTAGTACATGGTGCTTACGCTGCTTGTGGGAAGTTGGCACATGTACATAAAACATCTTAGTTCCCTATCTTCATGTACACTCCCTTAGTTCCCTATCTTAGTTCCCTATCTTCATGTACTTTCCCTTCCCGAAGTTCTTCATCTGCCCATCTCTTGATTCCCTTTTGGTTTTTTTTATTAGCCTCTCTTGGTCCTCTTCCACTTTGAGAAATACGGATCTTTCTATTTCTTATCATTGATTTTCTATCAACAATAACACACACGTTCTGGAGAGGATACTGGGAAAAAGGAGCCCTTCTACACTGTGAGTGGGAATGTAAAGTAGTGCAAACAGGATCAGTGTAGAAAGCAGTATGAAGATTTTTCAAAACCTAAAACTAGAAATTCCATTTCCCTCAGCTATTCCCCTTCTAGGTATCTTTCCAAAAGTATTAAAGACACTGCATTGTAGTGATACAGACCAATATTTTAGCAGCACAATTCTAATAGCTAAATCTTGGAAGTAGGCTATATGTCCATCAACAGATAAATGGATAAAGAAAAAATGAGATTTACTCACTATGGAATACTATTCTGCCATAAAGAAAAATAAACTTGAATCATTTGAAGGGAAATGAATGCACCTTGAGACCATACTGGTAAGTGCAATAAATCAGAAATGCATGCTTATGTATTTCATGGTTTCTCTTATATGAGAAATCTATAATATTAATAGAGAACAAACAGATTTTGAGATATACAATGGACCTTTGTATGTGCTGATATTTAGAGCAATAGCAGGTAGAGACGGAGAGAAGTAGGAGGAGGAGGAAGAGGAGGGAAGGAAAGAAGGAAGGAAGGAAGGAAGGAAGGAAGGAAGGAAGGAAGGAAGGAAACAAGTAGGCAAGGAAAGGATGAGGTTATGACCAGAAATTAAAAACCAGAAAGAATATTTTGGAAGTTTAGGTAAGCTGTTAATTTTTGTTTTCAACTGTGAGTTACTTTAGGCCTCAAGAGCTCATTAAACAATTCAAGGACTTGGAAGAAGTACGCGTTTCTCCCATCTCAGTGTAAATAGTGAATTAAATGCTGCACAACAGACCTTTGTAACAGATCACTGTAGGCTGCTCTAATGCTGAGACTATTGGCTTGTGTGCACAGCCACAAGTGGGGTCCCTGAGAGCTGACCTTCTCCTGGCCAGGTGGCCTCGCAGAGCTCCTGTCCAATGCATGCAGAGCCACAAATCAGGGCCTTTGTCACTGTGGTTCTAGGAAAATGCATGTCCCCTGCAAAGGCAGCAGCACCGGGCTTTGTTGAGAGCTGGATGCCAACCATCCTTGGTCCCGTTGCTCTGTGTGGGCGGAATAATCACAGCCTTCACAGTGAAACCCACGAGGGCGTACAGATCGTCAGAGCACGTGGGTTTGTATCTGTTATGATGTTGCATTTAGGTATAACCCTTATCTATTTATTTATTGATTGACTTTAGGTTTTTCCAACGGTTTGACTAACAGTATGGCCAGTTGCTACCAAAGCGGAGGCTCGTGCAAACTCAGATGTGTCGCCCCTAAGAAATACATTGGCACCTGTGGCTATCCCTTCACCAAGTGCTGTAAATGAGAGCGAAGAAGCCAGGCGGCTGCCTGGAAAGATGTGGAGCCAGGAACTTCCCCTGAACATGGATCTGTCAGATTAAATGATTCTGCTGAAATAAGGGATTGCGTCTTTTATAACTGTGGGGTTCTAGAGGTTTCATTCACACACTCATGTCTGAAACCTTTGCATACCACCTCTGAGCACTGCCCCAGACAGCCAGGGACACTGCCACTAGGCTCTTTTGTGCCTTCCAGGTTTATGCACTTTTGTGCTTTCCAGGTTTATGGAGGGCCCCTCTGGCCCCTACAACTTTGCCTCAGTACTTTCCTGCTATGTGGGTGCTGCTAGCGCTGCTGCCTCCCTTTGCACCCTTACGCAGCCCAAACACTGTGCCTCCTCTCTGCTGTGCCAGCCCCAAGGTCCCTGCTTCACAGAGCCAGAAGAGACAGAATGTATCCTCCTTCCACAGAGCTGCTCATTTCTCTCTGATCCTTCTGACCGACACCCCGTTCACATGCAGGTGGAGTCATAGCTCTCTCCCTGGGTGGAACGTCACAACGGGTGTGGACTTTGCTTATTCAGTTATGCACTTGCCATTGAAAAGAGACCTTAATTCACCAGTGATTACAAATTGAATGCCACTGCTGAGCGGCATCGAGTTTTCTTAATGTAGAAACAGTGTGATAAAGCTAATGAAGTGGAAAACATGCCTTTAAGGAAGGCACCAGTGACACCGATAAAGTGTGGAATCCAGGGAAATGGGAGCCAAGGCCAGAATGTAAAAGGCCTTTGGCAGCAAGAAGACCCCACTTTTTTTTTTTTTTTTGAGACAGGGTCTTGCTATGCAGTTCAGGCTGGTCTCACTTTGTAGCCCAGGCTGTTCTCAAACTCACAATGATCCTCCTGCCTCAGCCTCCTGGGTGCTGGGATTACAGCCATGTGCCACCACGCCAACCAAGAAGCCATATATTTTTAAAAAGCCCTTACCTTCCTTCCGAGGTCGTCCTTAGCTAACGCATGATCTGTGTCCCTTCTGTTCAGCTCTGTTTCTTTACATGAACTCTTCAGTTAACGGGCAGATAAGTTGCTTCTGTGTAAAGGGAACTGTGATCCCAAATAATCTCAAAGGGAAAAAAATGAAACCTTGTAAGAGTAAAAATATTTTAATCTAGATAGATACATCTGACAAGAGAATCTGATTACAAGTTCAAATTAAGTTACCCAAAGATGAATGTCAATATAACATATTATCAAATAATTTTAATCCAAAAAGTCATGAGCAATTAAATGTTGAGATTTGAGCTACAGACAAGATCTAATCCTGATACTCCACTAGTCAAACCTGCTTCCATCCCAGCCAATCAGTGTCTGTTTTATTCATGTACTTTTGGTAATTAAAGTATTATTCATTCAAAACAGATGGTTTATTTTCTGGCATCCAGAAGTAACTATTTTTGACTGTAGAGTAGGAAACAAGTTTAGTACAGCAAATAAACTCTGTCACTGTGACCATGGCATTCATTCTTGTCACTGTGACCATGGCATTCATTCTTGTCACTGTGACCATGGCATTCATTCTTGTCACTGTGACCATGGCATTCATTCTTGCTCCCCAGGTGGATCATAAAACTGAGTGAGAAACTACTCCTTTGTTGGGGGAGCATTTCTGTAGTAGTCAGCTCTGCAATGTGCGACAAGACAATCAGCACTTGAAAACTTGAAGAAGGAGAGGTTTATTCTGGCTCGTGATTGAGAGAATTCAGTCCTTGGTTGGTTGTGCTGAAGCAGTAAAGACAGGAAAGAAGAGCATGGCAGAGGAAAGCTGCTCACCTCATGGAATCTAGGAAGCACAATGAGGGGGCGGAGTCTGGAACAAGACCATACCTTTCCAGTCCAGCCCCGCTGACTGAAATCCAAGCAGGCTGTGCTCCCTAAGCCTGTGATCACTCACCACACTCAGCCCTGGATGAATCCACTCATGAGTGAGGCACCCTCACGATCCCATCACCTTCCAAACACAAGAGTCCTTTAGGAAGCATTTCATTCACAAACCATAGCATTCCAACCCTGCCCAACCCATTATCCAGAATTCATCTAGTTCAGTTCTAAGGGTCATACAATCTTAATAGTTCCAGCATGGTTGAAAAGTCCAAGAAAGATGTCTCCCTTGAGACTCAAGGCAAACTTAGTTGTGAGCCCCTCTAAAAGTCAAAAATGAAAGTCAAATAATTCCAACATACAATGGTACAAGGCAAACCCTGCCTTTCGCGAAAGGAGAAGAGTGCCACAGAAAAGAGTGGAGCTAAAGCAAGCCTGGAAGGCAGCAGTGCAAACAGAAAGCCCGGGCTCCTGGTTCAGTCCCTTGGGCAGACTGTGGCAGCGCTTGAGTCCCGAAGCCTGTGGGTGGCCCTCCGCACAGCACTGCCGGTTATAGCCCACACAGCCGCTCTCCGGGCTGACTCCCTTCGCTGCCTGCAGGTTACCTCTGCCTCCACTTCATGTTCTTGGCATGTCTACATACCTAGGATCTTCAGGACACCTGTGTCTTCACTCCCCCATTTCACGCCTTGCTCTGTCAGGGTAGATTGTCTCACTTTTCAGACCTTCCTTTGAAATCCAGGGGGAAGCCACCAGGACCTGGCAGATGTTTCATTCTTTATGCCTCAAAAATCATGGAGGTGGCACACAGGTTGCTGCTAATGTAAGCAATAGCCTTGGCCCTTAGTCCACAGTCACAGCTGTCACAGAGATGGCTGAATTCAGGGATAAACCAGGCAACTCCAAATGAGCAGAGCACCCTGGAGTTATCTTCTCAAAGCAAAGAAGTCATTCAAAGATCTTTTTTTATCTTATACCCTGGAACCTATGCAGGGCAGTCTGGCCACTTCCTAAGAGACCATGATGATGATGGAAGGTATTTTTCTTCTTTTCAGTATTAACTTTTCTGAAACCATGCTGTCCTTTGCTCCTTCTTTGCAGGCACTTCTTTTTCAATGAAGTTTGAAAATTTTCACATCACTTGTCTTCCTGATCCTCCCTGTGGATCTGGAAGAATGTAGCCAGCAGTGCCCAACTCACAGCCTGAATATTGGGATGCTTTGAAGTTTTGTCCATCACATCAGTTCATCTTTTGCCTCTAAATTCAGCTTCACACAAAGTCTGAGAACATTGGCGAGACAAACAAATTTTTTATTTTTATTTTTTTTTAATTTGAAAGAGAATAAAACAAAAGGGGCAGTACAGAGCAGATCAGAACAGGACAACATAGGCAACACAGTACTTTACATTAAGTCAATTGGACATCAACAGTAGCTAACACCATATCTCTTACTCTGCTATAGTTGAGCATAGTTTCAAATACAATAATATCAAACATAACACAATAGTATAAAGCCATGCATAGAGTGAAAGAATTACAGGGCTTTCTGAACTGAATAACAGAAAATTATCAATGGGTACTATAATATCTCATTTTGGATAAAAAACAAAAAAAATTTGTTTGAGCTATCACACATATTCAAATTTCAGTAAGACACAATGTGATAGAACCAAGGGTAGAACAAAAAAAGCATGGTAGGACTTCTAAGAAGGATGATATTAAATCAGCAATAGCTGTCATAATGTTTTGTTTTCTTCAAAACTGCTATTCATATCATCAAGTATGATATAGCCAAACAAAACAGGATAAAACCATTCCAACTGATGATTGAAAACTTTGAAAGATTTTGAAGCTGTGAGATGGGGACTCATGCTTACCATAAAGTCTTATATACTCTTATCAAATCTCACACTAGGGAGACTATATGGTATTTACCCTTGTGAGTTTGGTTTATTTCACTTAAGAGAATGGTCTCAAGTCATGTCCATTTATTTATAAATATCTCGATGTGATCATTCTTTATAGCTGAGTAGTACTCCATTGTATAAAAATGCCACAACTTTTTTATCCATTCCTCAGTTGATGGGCACTTAGGTTGTTTCCAAGATC